>CAUYSK010032639.1:0-14031 GCA_963575035.1 Avahi laniger | reverse complement strand
GTTCGAAACCAGCCTGAGCAAGAGTGAGACCCGTCTCTACTAAAATTAGAAAGAAATTGGACAACTAAAAATATATATAGAAAAAATTAGCCAGGCATGGTGGCGCATGCCTGTAGTCCCAGCTACTCAGGAGGCTGAGGCAGGAGGATGGCTTGAGCCCAGGAGTTTGAGGTTGCTGTGAGCTAGGATGATGCCATGGCACTCTAGCCTGGGCAAAGCGGTGAGATTCTGTCTCAAAGAAAAAAAAAAAAAAAAGAGAGAGCAAACACCACTCTGTTTATTTTTGAACAATGACCAATTGCTGAATCTGTATGCATGACATAATTTTTTCCAGCTTTATTGAGGTATAATTGACAAATAAAATCATATAAATTTAAAGTGTACAATGTGATGATTTGATATAAATATATATGTGAAATGATTAGTACAATCAAGTTAGTTAACAAATCCACCACCTCACATAATTACACATGTGTGTATGTGTGTGTATGTGGTGAGAACATTTAAAATCCACTTCCAGAAAATTTCAGGGATACAATACAGTATTGTTAACTATAGCCATCATGCTGTATGTTAGATCTCCAGAACACATACCTCTTATAACTTATAGTTTGTACTCTTTGACCAAGATTTTCTCATTTTGACATAATTTTTACTTGTTAAAATTGCTTACTTTATTTTGATAAACCCATAGATTCTTAAGAGTTGAAAAGGAGACTTTGAAATTCATCACTCATTTATGCAGTGAGATTTCCCACATAACATATGCAGTGATATTATAATATTAATAACATCTATATTGCAGAGACTGTTTTACAGTTTGTGAAACATAGACACCTGTAGGCTTTCTAGTGGAGTATGACCATTTACAGACATAAAGGCATCCAGTCTCTCCTTAAACACTACTCATCCATTCAAGGCAGTCCACTCATTCTGTTAGTTCTGGAGATTCTAACAGAAATCATGCCAACCAGTGAGGACAAACACAGTTCTTTGATACTTGGCTGAATCTCAATGGTTCCAATCTCTCACTCACATAGGTGCAGAAAGTCCAGTTTTCACAGAAAATTCCTGACAATCTTCAGAGGTACTTATGTACCATGGTCCTTGCTCACCAGGCTAGCCCACCTGTCTGGGATGTTTCCATAGCAACTCCAGACATTTCTACTCCAGCCTCAAACTCTGCCCCATCATTTTTATTCTTGGAACTGAACGCCCTCCCTGGAAGCTCAGCCTAGAAACGTGTCTTTCTTGTAGAAAACAATCCTTCTGTGTTATTCTCATCCTCTCAGGGAGCCTGTGCTAGAATTGTTAAGGTAGAATGGTTCTTTCAATTCACACACATATTCCCTTTTTCCTAAGGGCAAAATCGCATCACCAGCATGGCCAGGTCAAGATAAGATACAAGATTGGCTACAGCCAGGTAACTGAAACTATCATTGCCTTCCAGCAGCAGATCCCATTATCCAGTCTGGGCTACACCTTATCTTTTTTTATAGTAAGTTTTCTCTCAGGGCCACCTTTGTCTTTTCTTGTGATCTGACTTTGACAGGACCTCTTCTGCCTGAAATGCTTTTCAAAATATATTTGAAACAGAGTTTTGGACAGCATTGATCATTCTATCATCCCACCCACATAAGCCTCCACCCATGAGCCAAAAGGATCCTAAACTCCTTTGAAAGTCATCACTCATTTATGCAGTGAGATTATGCAGTAAGTGTAAATCAATGAATAATTGAATATTCAAGGATAGGACTATTGCTTGGCGTACTCATCCGAAATCTCAGCTTCTGGCAGGTTAAGACTCCTTTTTTTATTTCTTTCAAGAAAAAAAAATCTAAATCTTACTACCTCCCTGCATTAGTCCATTTGAGTTGCTATAAAGAAATACCTGAGGATGGATAATTTATAAAAGAAAAAAGATTTATTTGGCTCATGGTTTGGCAGGCTGTGGAAGGCTCATGGCGCCAGCATCTGCACCTGGTGAGGGCCTCAAGCTGCTTCCACTCATGATGGAAGGCAAGTGGGAGCCAGGGTGTGCAGAGATCACATGGCAAGAGAGGAAGCAAGAGAAAGAGTGGGGAGGCGTCAGGCTCTTTCTAACAACCAGCTCTTGCAGGAACTAACAGAATGAGAACTCACTCATTACCACCAGAGGCACCAAGCCATTCATGAGAGATCTACCCACATGACCCAAACACCAACCAATAGGCAGCCTAACACTGGGGATCAAATTTCAGCAGGAGTTTTGGAGGGTCAAATATCCAAGCTGCAGCACTCCCACCCTTTCATTAAAGTTTTGCCCTCTGGAAAAGACTCTATCCTCATGAAAGTCCATTCATGCACTAGATACATACAGCATCTACTCTTTTTCCAATCTGAATATATCATTTCTTTCCCATTTTGCACAGGAAACAGCTGGTCACAACCCCAGGATGACTAACAAGCCTTATAAAATTCAATTGTTCCAGCTATAGTACAACTTCAATAGAATATATTTGGACATGTCCTTCCCTTATTTTGGGTACCATATTTCTATCAAAAAGTTCTAAAATTGATGTTTGTCTATCTTATAATACTAGATAGATATCAAATTAGTAATTTTAAACTTAACAAAGGTTAAGTTCACCCTAATCAGACCACATCATTCTACTTACATTGTTGTAATTGAGGTTGCCAATGACCTTCATGTTGCAAAAAGATGCTTCTTCTTCCTAGGAACCCAGAGCATTGATTTGTACTTCTTTTTAGTGCATTAATTCTTGTATATAATCTTTTTATGTGACCTGTGCCCCCTAAATAGGTATTATGGCATTATAATCTAATTATAAGATTATAATTATAAACTTAATAGGCATTTATAATCTTGAGATTATAAACTACATTGTATTTGCTATTTTATTTCCCACGGTGCTTAGAAAAGCCTCACATAAAATGAAAACTCAATAAAATGTTCATTGAATAATTAGATGAAAATGGAATGAATAACAAGCAAATTAAAACACATTCTTAAACTGTCCCTTTTCAATTGTTATTATTTTTGCTAATTACACCTACTCAAATAAAAGCATAATTGTTATCTTAAACTAATATCAATAATGATAGTATTTGAATTGCCACCATTTTGCGGGCATTATCTAAAATATGTTTTTATTATTTAAAAAATGCCTACTACTAATATTTCCTTTTTTATCTTCAGGTGTGGTTGCCTTTATATAAAATATAATACACAGTGCACATCTGTATATAGTGGATATGAATTCACATCTGTAAGAACTCAACAATTCATTCTCTTAGCAAAGGAAAATGTACAAGTTACATTATCTGTGTAGGTTTATATGTGTTTACGTTTGTGTGATCATCACGTAACATTTCAAGTAGGACTATGGATCAAAGATGGGGGATAACTGATATAAAGGCCCTGGCCTTTCTAAGGCTGAGAATACTTTGAAGTATTTCAGCAAGAACATATTGACCTCTTTTGGGAAAAGGATTGCATGCAGCAATCAGACATGACTATCTAATGTTGAAGATCAAAGGATATTGACTGAAACCTGCAGTTGCTATAGCTACTGAGCCCTGTGAATTTACTATAGTTCTCTTATTACAAGCACAAGATTTACAGTTAAGACCTGCTTTATTGACGAGAGGGGTTATCTGTTCACTAAATCTGGGAGTTTACTGGAATGATTTTCAGCCCACGTTGTTTTGCTAAATTGAATCTGATTCAGTGAAATTAAAATACAATGTTCTCAAGGCACACATTCATAATCTACTCTAACTCTATCAATCTTTTTAGGGTGTGCAAAATATCCTAAGAACAACTCTAGTCTTCAAGGATAAGATGCTTACGATGTGTTTTTATAGGGGACAGGTTCTCAATTGACTGTAATGCCTAAAATGGACATTCGGTGGCAAGGTTGACAAACTAGGGCCAAGCCAGCAGGTCTCGAATTACCCCCCATAAAATAGCTTAATGCGTTTTCCCCCGTGACACCATGTGGATTTCTGAAGCAGGTTTTGAATCCCCAAATCTCAATCATCAAAGCATGTCTGGTTATCTAAAGCTACTTTCTGAAACCTTTCTTCAAATAAGGATTTCAAAACATAATCCTACCTTTGGCTGCCTTCTCTAAAATGGACCTGGCTCTCAGTTTCTTATTGTGAAGCAGATTTACCACACACTGGTTACTCACTTACCAGAATCCTTTGAGACAGAACACACTCACACACAGCAAGTTACGTAAAGCAGGGTTATTGCTACAGATAGACAGCAAGGGACAAAAGGAGCTGAGGATCCACTGTGAGCCAGTCCTCCAAGGCTTAAGACAGCTGCCCAGGGCAGATGGGGTTTCGACTGTGCAGGCCCCACTTGCACCACAGCTGAGGAATCACAGAAGGCAGCCGGCCCTGGGTTACATACCTCGGGGGCAGTGTGGCTCAACGGGTATAGTTTGGAAGGACTTCGTGCAACCAGAGGAAGGAGGAAAAAAGCTCAGGCTGTCCAGGGCAGTTTCCCCTCACTCAAGGTGTTAACATTCCCTAGGAGGGACAGGCCCGGGCTGTTTCAGGCAGTTCCTCCCTATCTCAGGACGTTGCATACCGAGCACAGTCGACAGTAATTCTTGGTAACTACGGGCAAGGAAGATGGGGGAGAACTGGGTAGGTTCAAGATCTCTAGAGAACTGTCTAGCACTTACTTCATTATTCTAAAAACCATTTTATTTATTCATCTAATTCCTGAATAGATATTTGTCTGTTGGGCCATTACCACCAATGAGGTATTTTCATAACCAAATGGGGTGATTGGCACAGAGGAAAAAGGAAGAAAAAGCCAGGCAGTAAGTGTCCAGCCACTTTCCATTCAGATCTAAAAGGATGTCGTACAAGTAACCGGATTCTCCCCAATTGTTAGCTGCCTTCACGTTCATGAATGTGCCCTTCTGTTGTTTCTGAGGGCCGTAGGGGAAATAATTTTCAAAACTTGTCTTTTTGTTTATTATACTGGAAATCAAAAATATGTGCTGGGAAGAACATGATGAACACAGATGGAAGTTCAGAGGTGTGATCTTAGCAGCCGGACTGCCTAGGTTTAAATTCTTGGTCACATCACTGAATCTTGGTCTCCTCAACTATAAAATAGGAAAAAAAAAAAAAGACAGTTTCTACCTCATGGTGCTTCTGTAAGATTTTAATCTGTTAATATATACAAAGTGCTTAGCTGAGTGCATGATACATAAGTGTTCAATAAAATTAAGCTATTAGTTTTAGGACACTCTATCTTGCTAAGAAAATTCTCGAGAAAAAGTAGGAAGAAAAATTCTTACGATTACAAAGATAATTTTTTAAAAATATTAGGAGGTTGCCTTCAGATTTATTATACAATCCCTGCTCCCCTCTGGCCAAGAACTGCACTTTAAGTTTTGTTGTTAGAAAATATTAATCTTATGTAAAATGTCACCTTCTTCAGATCTTAATAGAAATACTTCGTAGCAATTAGGTAGTGACTACTTATCCAAGTTTAGACTATTTAGAACAAAATGGAATATTGCATCATAGCTCTTGGCAACTAATTACAACTAAAGTTTACCGTATTTCCCTCAGCTGGGGGAACAAAAAGGGTTTTCTGCTCTATTTTTTAAGCTCTTTTTTTCTTCTTCTTCTTTTTTTGGAGTGCCATCTGCAGTTTTAAGAAAACAGTAAAGTACTTTGGAAGTCCAAGACTAGGGGCCCTGATCATGGTTTCCATAGTAATAGTGGCCTATATCCATGCATCCTTACCTAGTTATACATATAACAGTATGAAGTACAATGGTAAGAAAGAAAGGTGTTTTGTTTAATATACAAAAGCATCACACCTTTCCTCTCTTGCCTCCAAGCATTCTCTCTGTTCATCAGTAAAGAAGAAGATAATGATATGTAGCCATGTGATAAAACCCAGAGTATGTTTAGTATTCATTTGGGAGCATAACTCAGTATCTGTGTCTGTTTAAAATACTACAGGGTGTAATTATCAAATAGAAATCGAGCTGGAAAAGAAATTCATGGAAAAATTCAGTTTCCTCAAGCTAAATGGATTCACCCAATTGCTCAATCATCCCTAAGTCAGGTAGAATGGTGAGTATAATACATAATAATGCATTGTTTATTTCAAAATTGCTAAAAGAATAGGTTTTAAGGATTTCTACCACACACAAAAAAATGATGTGTGGGAGGTAATGGATTTCTTTACTAGTCTGACTTAATCATTTCATATTGTAAACATATGTCGACACATCACATTGTACCCCTTAAATATATGCAATTATTATTTGTCAATTAAAAATAAAATTAAATAATAAAAAAAAATTATTTTCTCTTGTTCAGGTGATCTACAGCATCTTTCAGGCAATGCATTCTAGAACTTCCCAGGCAAATCCATTGTGTCCTTTTCCAAGGGTTTTTATTAAAGTTTTTAACTGCACCACTTAGCTCTGCATGAAACCCAAAGAAAAGCCAAACTAGAGTGTTTTATTCCAAGTGTGCATATAAGAATCAAGAAAATGCATGAAAATATGAAGTTGCTGTTGTGATAAGTAGAAGTGGGAACAAGAATCCTGCTCTACTGGGAATTCTTCTTTCTCAGCTGCTCTTATTCTGAGACAGCTTTGTTATAATTTGGCAAGATTTAGGAATGTGGGAGGTTTTTTCCGGTTGGTCCATGAATGATTTTTATTTGGGGTAGAACAATAATTGCTGGGCAGAATATTAAAGCCCAGAAGATAATTAAATAATGCAAAAGGAACAAAGTGAACTTGGGAAGCTGTGTTACTGCTGCCCAGTCTCTTGCCCTGCAGACAACTCAGATGTTATCAATGGTTTTATTATATAATATTACTGTGCACAACAAATACACTATAATTTGGCTGATGTTTTCATCTAAAAGAAAAATAAAAATTTTAAAAGAAGAAAACTATGATGTAGCTTCCAAATCTTCCAAATTAGCTACACTGTAAAAAACTATATCTTCTCTTAATTGCTATAACTTGAGTCTAAAAGTATAAATCATGAATAGTGTGAGGTAGTGTTATGGGTTTTTTTTTCTGTTAGATTAAAATAGAATGTGTTTTGGAGTCAGAGATTTTGTATGCAGATGGAAACTTATCAGCAGATATTTTCTAAGTAACTGTTTCAAATACTGACTTCTCTAAAGTTGTTTCTTTTTTTAATTCTAATTTTATAAATTTTAGTTATGCTTAAATCCTACAGTCAAGTTTAAATTCTTTTTATTCCCTGAAAAAAGATTTGAAATTGTGGCATAGGAACTCCAAGGACCAAAAAATACCAGTGGAACACTAAAACAAAAGTCTTTGAAAGTGAAGACTGCTAACAAAATTCTTCTTTGTAATCCCTAATTTAAAAATATTTCTTAAAGTATTTTTCTAGATTATTTAGGTAATCAAATAAAGTCTATAAAAAATGAAAATGAAATGAGAACATTCTCATTAATGATTCAAATGGATCATTAGTGGAAATGAGAAAGATTGAAAATAGTTCGTTAATATTTTCTGCTTCTCTGTTCATCTGTTCTATTGAAATTAAGTTCAAGGATAGAAACAGTAAAAATAGACCATTGATATCCCTATCAAAAGAGAGAAAGAGATTTTATATTCTTTTATTTTATTTTTTAAGCCATTCCTTTATTTTATTTTTTAAGCTATATACTCAAAAAAAATCCTAAGAAACTTAATTTCAGAAAGGATTGCACCCTTCCTAGGTGATCTGAGGTCACTGACTATTTTCTTCCATAGAGACAAGTGCCAAGTCTGGGCATTGGTATTAATATGTGGAGTGTCTTGCTTGCCATAGGCCAGGGGAAAGAGAAGGTTGGTATGCTTGGGTAAGGAGAAATCAGCAAAACTTTTACCAATCACCTGAGCCTGCTTGAAAGATTGTTATCTTGAGCAGTCCCAAATGCAGAAATGCTTCCTCCCAACTGCCACTGATTCTCCCCCACAAGTCTGTGGTGGCTCAGTATGTGCAGTACTGGACTGGAAAGCAAAGAAAGATCTCTAGCAGTCCTAATGGTGCTTAGATCTAAAGCCCCACTACAGATTGATGCCTACAGTACACATAGAGCAAATCTTAACCTCAAGACTTTTGACACAGGAGGTACATTGAAATTTGTAAAGTTGCAACCCAGCCTCAGACCTAGCTCAACTCCTAATTGGATCAAAGAGATCTCCCTCTGGCTATTTGACAGAGGAAAGGGTAGGCCGTCTCCGGGGAAAAGAAGATTTACTCTAGACTTTATGGATCTTTTACACATGGTATCTGCCATGCAATTAAAAAAAAAAGACATATGCAAGGAAGTAGGAGAATGTGACTCATAATTCAGGCCAAAAAAATAGTCAATAGAAACGAAACTACAAGTGATCCAGATATAGAATTAACATAGAAGGACTTTAAATAAATCATAAAATTTTAAAGCATTTAGAAGAAAAGATGGGGAATTTCAGTAGAGAAATGAAGACTCTAAAAAACAATAAATGAAAATTATAGAAGTGAAAAATATGCTGTCTGAATTAAAGATTGTTTGGACAGGTTTAACAATAGTAAATTCAGTAAAAGAAGGAATCAGAAAATTCTTAGGTCAATAGAAATAATATAAATTGAATGACTAAGTTTTAAAATGAGTGAAAAGAAAGCTTTAGAGACATGTGGGACAATAGCAAATGGTCTAATATGTATGCAATTGGAGTCCCAGACAGAGAAGAGAGAGAATCAGGCAGAAGAATTATTTGAAAAGACAACGGCTGATATTTTTTTAAAATAAATGAAAGACATTAACTCACAGATACAAGAAGCTCAGAGAACCCCCATGCAGAACAAATACTAAGAAAACCATACTAAGGCATATAATAGTCACCTTCTTGAAATAAATGAATAAATAAATAAATACAAAATCTTAAAAGAAGTCAGATTAAAAAAGTCACATTAATTTTAGAGGAACAATAATAAAAGTTGAAGCTGACTTCTCATCAGAAACAATGGAAGCCAGAAGAAAATGAATTGATGTCTTAAAGTTTTGTAACAACAACAAAAGAAGTCAACCTAAAATTCTATATTTAGTAAAAACATTCTTCAAATTCAAAGTGAAATAGGGACATTTTTAGATGAATAAAATCTGAGGCAATTTGTCACTAGCATAACTGTACTACATGAAATACTAAAGAAATTTCAGGATGAGGGGAAATTATTCCAAATGGAAGCCTGGACCATCAGGAAAGAAGAAGACCCCAAAAAATAAATACACAATGCCATTTTTAAGTTTAAGATAATCATTTTACTGGCTAAAGCAATAAAATTAACAATATATTGTGGAGTTTGCAAGCTATAAAAGAGTACATGGCAAAAATAAAACAAAATGTGGAAGGGAATAAATAAAATTATGCAGGTTTTACACTGTTCTTAAAATGATACAACAGGAATTCAAGAGAGCTGTAATAAATTAAGGATGCATATTGTAATCTCTAAATAAAAATATGAAAATTTGCAATTAAAAAACCAAAAAAAGTGATAAAATTAATTAAAAACAGAAATTAATGCCTAAGATCATGAAACAAATAAAAGATCATATCATTTTACTTCTTGCCCTTGTTTTTTTTTTTTTTTTTTGAGACAGTCTCACGTTGTTGCCCTGGCTAGAGTGAGTGCCATGGCGTCAGCCTAGCTCACAGCAACCTCAGACTCCTGGCTCAAGCGATCCTACTGCCTCCGCCTCCCAAGTATTTGGGACTACAGGCATGCGCCACCAACCCCGACTAATTTTTTCTATATATTTTTAGTTGTCCAATTAATTTCTTTCTATTTTTGGTAGAGACGGGGTCTCGCTCTTGCTCAGGCTGGTCTCGAATTCCTGAGCTCAAACAATCGGCCCGCCTCGGCCTCCCAGAGAGCTAGGATTACAGGCGTGAGCCACCGCGCCCGGCCTCTTGCCCTTGTTTTTAAGAAAACTTTCCTCAGTTTTTTAAAATTATATTATTTGTCTAAATAATTGACATTTGGAGAGGAGATTATGAAGTATCTGGATTGAAACAGTTAAGAGTTTTCAAGAAAGAATAAAATACCCTCAGAAATTAATTCCTGATGTATATTATATTTTTTAAGTGTAGATAGGGATATATTTTCTTAAGTGCATATAAGCACTCGCCATTGACAGATCATTTTGTTCAATTCCAAGAATACAATATTAGATCATAAAGTTCATATTTTATTAGCTTGCAACATTTATAGTGCATCATTTCACTCCAAGATGGTGTTTTAGTTCTGTTAAATAGAGCATATGATCTATATCCAGGAATCCAATCAATGATATAAAACAACAGTTTCCTGGGTTTATAGCATTATAGCTTACACAGTTTCACATCCCTTTATTTGTTCAGGCAAGTCATAATTTAGAGACACTAAAGCAAAGATGTTCAAAAAGATTACAGTTATGGAGGTAACAGAGGACTAGAACCAGAGATCAGAAATCCTCAGCTGAGATTCATGGATGTAGGCAATCTGTTGTTTATCTCAAATCCTTACTCCTTTGAATTCAATACATGGAGAACTTAAAAGTCATTCTCCCTAGGTAGGATACCCTATGCTGAAAGAAGAAAAATGGAATTTTCACACTCTCTATAGTTAAGTTATTACATAAAATAACTAAAGGCACAATTATGTCTAGCTATGAACCACTATATTTGAATTTATGTCTTTCTGTTACTTCTGTTTGAAAATAATTTCATTTGCTTTACTAAGCATTATAAAATTTCTCCATACTAAGAGAGTCACTTCTTGTAAAGCCTACTTCAAATATTGTGCATAAAGGAAAGAAAGGTAGCTGTGGTGCTTTTAAAACATGTCCACAAATTCTTTAATAACCTTCCCATTAAAAGGTGAAATCTAACTTCCTTTCCCTTAGATAAGAGTTAGCCTTAGTGACTTGCTTGCAAGGAATAGAATGAGGCAGAAGTGATGCTGTGTGACTTCCAAGGCCAAGCTACATAAGGTGGAAGAGCTCCCACCTGACTTTCTCTCTATCTGGATGTTTACCCTGAGAGCTCAGACGCCATGCTGTGAGGAATCTAGGCCACACAAAGAGGCCAAATGTAGATTTTCCAGCCAACAGCTCTAGCTACAATCCTGGATAAAATTCACTATCATTCACCAGGTATGTGAGTGGATGAGTCCAGCTCCCAAAGTTTGGGCCACCCCTGGTCGTACCATGTGAAACAGAGAAGAGCTGACCACCTTGAGCCTTATCCAGATTGCAGAAACATGAGCAAAATAAATACTATTACTGTTTTAAGTTACTGAGTTCCAGTATGACTTGTTATAAAGCAACAGATAACCATAAGAGGACCTAAGATTTATTGATAAGTCCCTATGTCTTATGTCTTTTATTTACCTAATTAGGATTAATTTTGTGAGAAACGCCGAGAGAGGAACACACAAGGCTGTAGTCAGTAAAGAAGTTTATTGGGATGTCGGCGTACAGACAGGCTGAGTCCAAAATGGTGTCAGCCCTGGAATGGCGAGTGTTCAGAGTCTTTATGGGAGGATTAGGGCGGCCTCCCCTCCCCCGCAAAGGGAATGTGGGGCTATCTTGCATAAGCCGGAAATACCTTGCAAGAGCAAGATACCAAGTTAGCCAACGGTGCCAGGCTGGCTGAATAAAAATCATGTAAGAAACTTCACAACGCAAAGTCTTAAGTTGTAGCTCCTAGAGAGTCTAACTTAGTAGTTCACAGAGAGCCCTAGCAATCTGGTTTACTGCCAATCCAAGTAATACTGTGCACAGCCAGGTTTAGGAAATATTAAAGATCTGTCAAATTCAGGGTACAATGCTATTAATTCATTGACTTTTATGTGTATGCCATCAGGAGCTTCCTTGTAGAAGAAATGATAAAATATTTAATTCCCAGGAAGTCTGTTTTCAGCCCTGCAACCATACTCAATTTTTTGATTATTTAATTTATTTTATTATTTCTTTTTCTCCCTGTTCTGCCTTGTCAGAGGTATTTTTTATTCTTTTTTTTTCCTCCCCTCAGAACTTTTTCTTGAAAGCTGGTATGGTGGCCATGAAAAGTCACCTCTCAGATGTCTTTTTTGGGGGTGCAACATTGACAGGGGGCTGCAGCTGCTGCCACAACAGACTTTAGCTCCATCACCACGTTTGTGCTGAAGCCATGCTTTCCTCAGGCTGCACCCAGCCAATGGCTGAGCTGGCAGAAGCACTAATTTAGGCCCATTTCTGCCAGTCGCTGGACTCCTCCAAGGGGTGACTTGAGCTCAAGGACTCCCCATCATCACCCTGGCTATACTTTTCTTGGAGATATGCTCAGTCTGAGTTTCTTCCTACACAACACTTCTTCCTTCCCTCTCTCCTTTCCTAGAGTCAGACGTGCTTCATGGTCTGAAGGCTTTTCCCTGCCTTCCCCTGCTTCCTGTCTTTATCCTTCATAGACATTTCCCTTCCCACCCCCATGAATCCCTTACATGTTTAATTTCATCTTGATGCTACGTTTCATGAAGTTTGAGGTGTTGTCAGCTTAGCTATATCAATTGTCCCTCTCTGTTGCTCACATAATGCTAATATATCTGTGACTATCTCTCTGACCACAGCCTGTGAAGTCTGCTTACCTATTTTCTTCCTCCACATAATCCTTTGTTTAAAAACAGAAAATGGGCTGGTTCTCCACATTTGAAATAGTCTACATACTTACATATTATCACCCAGTAATACTCTCACCCAAAGCTCCTCTACTAGCAACTCTCTAAAGCCCTCAAAATTGGACTTGTGACGTAATTAAACTGATTTCCCTTTGATAAAAATCTCAACCATATTCTCCGGAAGAAATTCCAAACCTGGCTCATACTGTCCCATGAATCATTAGCATGCCACAAAGACCTTTCAACTTAAAAATTCCTTATTTTAACCCGGTATTGCAGGAAAATAAGGTCTGTACTTCTGCCAGAGCTCTAGAATCAGAGGAATCTGCTTTCAGCTGAGTCCTGGTACATTTTCCAAAACAATCCTCCTTCTCAATGAATCTGAAGCTCACATCAAATTCTTTGCTCCCAGGGATTTCAAATACATTAAAAAATGTGTCTTGGGTTCATCCCAATTAACTTCTTTTAAAAATTTTTTTTATTTCAGCATATTATAGGGGTACAAATGTTTAGTTTAGATATATTGCCTTTGCCCCACCCAGATCAGAGCTTCAAGAGTGTCCATCCCCCAGACATTGCACCCACACCTATTAGGTGTGAATATACCCATCCCCACCTCCCACCTCCCACCTACTGACACCCAATGAATGTCACTACTATATGTGCGCTTAAATGTTGATCAGTTAATACCAATTTGATGGTGAGTACATGTGGTGCTTATTTTTCCATTCTTGTGATACTTCACTTAGTAGAAAGGGCTACAGCTCTATCCAGGACAATACAAGAGGTGCTAGATCACCATTGTTTTTTTGTGGCTGAGTAGAACTCCATGGTATACATATACCACACTGTATTAATCCACTCATGTGTTGATGGACACGGGTTGTTTACACATCTTTGCAATTATGAATTGTGCAGCTATAAACATTCGAGTGCAGATGTCTTTTATATAGAATGTCTTTTTTCCTTTGGGTAGATGCCCAGTAACGGGATTGCTGTATCAAATGGTAGTTCTACTTGTAGCTCTTTGAGGTATCTCCATATTATTTTCCACAGAAGTTGTACTAGTTTGTAGTTCCACCAGCAGTGTGTGAGTGTTCCTATCTCTCTGCATCCATCCCAACATTTATTGTTTTGACTTGATGATGAGTCCTCATCACTGTGGGTACATAAGGTCAAAGTCCCCATCAGTACACTGGCAGGAAGCAGCATCTGTAGGACCTAGATAGTCAGAGCTCTCAGTCTTGGGATACTGAGATGCCTCTAGGCTCTCTTCCCTGACAGGACATGTTCCTGGCACAGAAATTTTTTTTTTATTACTGTAGCACTTTA
>CAUYSK010032638.1:12500-34184 GCA_963575035.1 Avahi laniger | reverse complement strand
CTTCTGCCTCAGCCTCCCAAGCAGCTGGGACTACAGGCACGTGCCACCATGCCCGGCTAATTTTTTCTATATATTTTTAGTTGTCCAATTAATTTCTTTCTATTTTTAGTAAAGACGGGGGCTTGTTCTTGCTCAGGCTGGTCTCGATCTCCTGAGCTCAAACAATCCGCCCGCCTCGGCCTCCCAGAGAGCTAGGATTACAGGCATGAGCCACCGCGCCCGGCCCAGGACACTAATTTTTGTCTTATTATTATATGTAATGTTATTACAATAAATACCTTGAATTGGGGATGAGGATCCTAAAATGCGTTGGAGGACTAAACAAGAGAAAACGCAAAGAAACTTTTGAAAAAGAAATGTATTAAAGGTAAACTAACTGTACCAATTTTTAAAACATACTTAAACTATAATAATTAAAAGGTAGTGCCGAAATAATAATTAAGCAGTAGAATATAATAGCTCAAATATTATATATGTTTTTATGTGTATCTTATATATACAATTTAACATGATAAATAATGTGTAACATAGTCATTGAGGAAAGGAAAGGATTGTTCAGCAAATAGGAGTAGAAAATAAGAATTTGGAAAGATTGTTAATTAAGACAGTCACTACATGCATAAATAAAATGTATATATTGTGAGGAGAAGAGCTAAGAGGAAAGAAACTACCATAGGAACTCTGCTACTTTGCAAAGGCAAATTTCTAAATATTGCTCACTTGACTAGAGGGTTCATCAGGTTTTAATTCCCATGATTTTGGCAGATATGAATTTTTGTCTTCTCAGCAACTAATGCTGAGCTTTTCACACTGTAAGTATGCAATGCACTTTTTTGATAACTAGTTAGATGATAGATTCATTCATTCATTTGATCATTCAAATATTCATTATTGAAAAATATTTGGCCATATTCACTTTTTAAAAGTACACTTTTTTCCAGAAAAAAAGGTATATTTTGATTCATTTTTTTATCTGTAATACACAAAGTTGGATGTGTTTTGCTTGGGCCATATTTTCCTGTAAAAATAACAACAACAACAGCTCAAAACTAAAAACAACATTGTGCCTTTCTCTTTCGGATCAAACCATGATTTCCATGAATGGTGCAGTTAGATAAAACAGGATTTAAGATAATAGAAACCCAAAGAACAGAGCTTTTCGATGACTTTCTTCATGCTGTAATTCAACCACATTAGTTTGAACTTCATTTTCCCAGTGTATTGATTTTGGTCATGGATAATTTGTAGCTGAGGGTTCCATACTGGAATTGGTCTCATTTCAGGATGAGAGTAAGATTTATATGAGAACAGCGAGATGATGGTCAAAATAATCTTTCAAAAGTCAGGAGATAACCTTATCTCAAGAGAAAAATTCTATCCAGTGACCATGTGTTCTAAAATAAGGGTCTTGCTCCTGATCTCGTTTTTCTATCAAGGAAACTGTAAAAATATGGTAAAATAGAAGCTATTACTTGAGTTCAGGGAAAATTGAAAGTATTTTATTTAAATATTGCTCTTTCCCCCAGTCTGGTATTTGTTGTTGATTTTTTTTTAACGTGATATAATTTCACGGCATTTTGATAGAATTTTGTACCTAAAAGAAATCTTAATATGATTTGTATTATTGACCTGAAAGTTCAGAGGCAACATAGTGAGCAATGTCTGAGTAAAATTGTATTATTTATGACAAAGGTATCCCTTTCATTTCTAGATGTGTTAGTCAATTGCACTAAAAGTGCTCTATCTAGTGCTTTCTAGATTGTGTTTATTTTTCATGTCTGTTTCCTGTTCTTTTAGAAACCTTAAGTCTATGTAACCATGTTTTTTTCCTATTTGAGTAAAAAAAAAATCCATTCCTTTCTATCTTTTTCTAGATAATTGCACAAGGTTTCTTCCATTTTAATGAACCTGTGACTGTTTAGTAAAGCTGAATCTAATATAATTCATTATGGATGCTTATATATTACTTTGAGTTTCCAGAAGCATTGGTTGAAAAACAACTGAGGATATGTACTACTAGTCTTGTAGTGGGCACCTGCTCTCATGTAATCTACTTTGCTGAATACGTTAGGACCTGTATTACTCTATTAAAAACTGGTAATTTTTGAATAGATTGATAGATATAGATTAATGGATGGATAGATGGATTTACAAACGGATGGATGGATGGATGGTTGGTTAGGAATGTGGCTATCTATGTATTATTTGCTTTTTTTTATTTTAGGATAGTATGGGGGTTCAAACATTTTGGTTACAAGTAATGCCTTTGCCTCACCCAAGCCAGGGCTAGAGACGTGCCCTTGCCCCGTACAGTGCATACTGCACACATTAGTTGTGCGTTTACCCATCCCCTTCCCCCCACTGGACCAACACCCAATGAATTATTTGGTCTTTACCTTATGAGGCTAAAACCTTAAATTATTTTCTTTCCAAGGCCTTTGTATGACAGACATCATCTGTTTTTCTGAGTGCTTTCACAGAAGCCTGTCCAATACTGTTCTTTTTGATTTTCAATTTTATTTATCTTTTATTAAATTAATTAATTAATTAATTTAGTAGAGATGGGGTCTCACAAACTCCTGGCCTCAAGCAATCCTCCTGCCTCAGCCTCCCAAAGTGCTTGGATTAACAGGCACCAGCCACCTCACCAGTCTGTTTTTTTTCTTTTATGAATAGCCTACTGGGGTCCTCCAGAACCGTGCGAAAGTTCCAGCCAACTTAGATTATCATTCATGAAGATCCTTCCAGACTTTAGTTATTTGTGTGGCCACTGATTCTTACATTTCTTCCACCTCAGAGCAGCACTGAACTGATCAAATATGATTTAATTCTTTGGGATTATTTTTCCTCAAATGAACTAAAAAACATGTTCCCATATTATATTTTGAAGGTTATGTAAGGAATGAGTAAAGCTTTCAAAATAAATATTGATGGTTCATTTCTTTTGTGTAATTCAAAAGAAAAAAATGAGCCAAGGAATGGTTTACAGGAAAGGATTTATTTTTCTGTGCAAAAATTTCATAAGCATTTAATTTAAAAAAATCTAGAATCAAGTGGTAGCACCATGAATTACTAACATTCCTCTGATACACAGTCCTCTACTAGTACAAGGTATTAATATTTTATCTCTACTTTCTTTCTGCAAAATGGGAATAATCCTAGCCACTCGACGTGAAGGCTTCTCAAAGTTGACATTATTGACCATTCTAAAGAATTGTCAGAATCAGTCAGGATGTGCAAGCTAATACATGCATTAACATTATATGGGTTATAATTTCTTTTTCTGAGAGATAGGGTATCAAATAACCTTGGATCAAGGCTATATAGCATGACATTAGACACCAAAAGACAAAGTAAGAATAAAGACAGGGCCATTTTCATAGCAATAAAGAATCTATGTCTAAAAATAATCTCTAAATTCTGGCAATCCACATGGACAATATCTCCTGTTAAAATTCTTCCTTGTAACCAAAATGTTTGTACCCTCATAATAACCTGAAATTAAAAAAAAAAGTCTTCCTGGTGTGCTTTTTTTTAATTTCAGAATATTATGGGGATACAAATGCTTTGCTTACATTTATTGCCTTTTTCACTGCGCGAGTCAGAACTACAAGTGTGCCCGTGCCCCACACAGTGCACACCGCACCCATTCCTGGTGTGCTTTTTGATATGGGAAATGTAAGACACAAGCAAAATACATTCATTCAATGATAATTAAAAGATAAAAAGCATCCTGTAATTATGAAAAACACATGAGAGCTGGGTACAGTGGCACATGCCTATATTCCCAGCTACTTGAAAGGCTGAGGTGGAAGGATTGTTGAGACCTGGAATTTGAGGCCAGTTTGGGAATGTAGTGAGAACCCGTCTCTAAAACAAAAATCAAGCAAAAAAATACATAGTGAGAATAGTTTTGCCATTAAAGGATTGAGGGGCCAAAACCTATCTCAGTACAAGATAGCTTAAAATATCTGTGCCATTCAATCATGACATTTCCTGAAAATACTATGGAAGTTGGAAATACATGTTGATATTCATTGTACCCACTCAGAAATAGCAGGGTGCCATGAATACAATGGCAACAGCTGGTCACCTCAATTCAATAAAGTTGTGTGATGGGGATCTTTGAAGTTTTCTGGCATAATTTAAAGCAGTGAGAATTAGTGGACCTAACATTTGATGAACAGCTATAATAAGCAGGAACTATGAAGAATATTTTGAAAGCAGGAATTCACTGAATGCTTAAAATATTCCTTGCAAAGTACATTGTTTGTTCCCATTTCACAGATGAGAAACTGAGTCTCAAGAACACTAAGTGACTTGGTTAAGCTGATATAGCCAGGATGTATTGAGGATTTGTTCCTCTGGTTATGTTTGGTATATCCTAGGAGCTGTAGTGAAATAAAAGAAATAGATAAAACTTTTTCCCTTTCATCAAACAATTTCAAGTTGGTGAGGTCTATATAGACATGTATACAAATGTAATTAAACTATGATTTAAAAAAATGGCGGGCCAGGTTCAGTGGCTCATACTTATAATCCCAGCACTTTAGGAGGCCAAGGTGGGAGGATTCCTTAAACCCAGGAGTTCAAGACCAGCCTGGGTAACATGGCAAGATCCTGTCTCTGTAAGAAATTTAAAAAATCAACTGGGCATAGTGGTGCATGCCTATAGTCCCTGCTATTCGGGGGGCTGAAGCCAGAGGATTGCTTGAGCCAAGGAATTTGGAACTATGATTGTACCACTGCACCCCAGCCTGGATGACAAGGCAAGACCTCATTTCAAAAAAAAAAAAATCTATGATAAAGAAGAAAGGGAAGGAGAAACACAAAACTCAAAAAAGTGGTTATTCTATTCTCAGGAGAAAGAGGGATGTGATAGAGAAGAACATTTCTACTTCTAAAGTAAAGTAGAGGATACGTGGATTTTTGCTTTATTACTTTTTATGAAATATATATGTAATAATACATTATAAATATAAACAATATAGCATATTTTTATTTTGTGTCTATAGTTTTGTATGTATAAAGTAAAGGATTTTATGTTTTAAAAAATGTAATTATAAATAGGTAAGCTCTATGTGATTTATAGGTACCCACTAGCGGAAAAGTCAAAAATATAATTTACATATTAATCAGATGCAAAGCAATTTGGAAGAAAATCATTTTCATATCCATATATGACTGATGGGCTCAATGTCAGAATAATCCATTTGTGGTGAAACTAATAAATGCTTAGAGGCGATTAAGTACTTTATCCTCAAACCATTATAGGGATATTATATATTTGTGACAGCTTGTTAGTACCACAAGAAGAGAATATGAGAAAATGATGGCTAATACAGTGACATAATAACTTCCTTCTTCATAATTCAAGATATTTACCAGCTACACTATAAATCCACATGTTCCCCATAATACATGTCATAGGGCCTTAAACACAGTAGACATATAAATGTGGGCTTAATTCAAAATAATTACCATTAACTGAATACTCAACATGATCTGGATCATTTTCGTGCTTTATTTTTTATCCCCGCATCCACCCTGAAGGGTAGGTAAACTTTTTGCATTTCCAGCGTGCAGAAACCATGGCTCAGAGAAATTCGACGTTTTGCCCAAGGTCACAAAAGTAGCACATGGCAAAAACAGTATTGGAATCCAGGTCTGTTCTATTCCAAAGCATGTTTTCTTTCAACCATACAACCATCTAATAGCAGATAAAACTAATCCTCACAACCACCTTTTGAGGTAGGGTCCATTGTCATCCTAAATTTACAGATAAGGCAAACTGAGCCATGAAGAGTTTGTCAGCTTGTCTGTGGCCACACACTTGACTTGGGCTTGGGGAGACTGTAAGTGGGAGAGAGATTGGACCAGATCCCGCGTCCTCAGACCGGGACTGGTGGCAACTGTCGTTGTAGAAGAGAAGGCTGCATCTCATGCACAGACTTTTCCAAGGCACACTGAAACAAAAGTCTCACTAAAGGGCAGACCTTGCTCTCTGGATTTCAGTGGCCTAAGACTGACAAGAGTGCTCCCTATCCTTTAGCCTTTTATGACCCTCTTGAGAGTGAAAAGAATCTCCCCATGTTGCCCAGAAGAACAAAATCCACAGCGATACACTTAACACATAAGGAGTTTAGTACCCCCTTAAAGTGTGGTGAGACAAGAATCCCGAAAAGCGATCTCTATTCCTCCTACTCCTTTTATAACCAGGCTTCTGACATCAAAGTCTATTGTTAAAATCATCCTTAATAGAAATATTACTGTATATATTTTCACCAGAAAGAAGAATGTCAGGGAAATTTGTCATGATAGGTGTTTACCATAAGTTTGACATGCATTATTGTTAGATCATTCTACTTTCCCTCCATAATTTTTCTATGCAATTTATTTATGTGCATATTTAAATGGTGTGCCACTTAATTGAAATTATAGTGTGTTCGAGCCAGATTTGACACTGACTGGCAGTTGCTATTAGGGAATACTTGGAACCTATGAACGGGTCATTTTCCAAATGGTACAGATATAACTCTATTCATCCACCAGAATATTTTAGAAAATCAAATAGCTGATAGTGCCAATGTAAGTACTTCATTCATTTCAGGCAATATTACGTCTTACTTACCTTTATAGCCCCAACAACCCCAGAACCACATAAAACATAACAGATTGTAGTACCGTTGGCTTCCTCATCTTCTCATACAAAGACTGCCTACGAATTCACGGGTCTTGAAAATAAGTTTTAATAAGTTATTCAATCGTCAAAGGACACTTTTAAATGTAGGTATTTATATTGTGTATAAAAATAATTCAGTATTTGATTTGATTTTCTAGCATTTTTCATCCAGATATTTATGATTAGAAAAGGATAGCCCATGTTTTTTGCAATAGGATTCTATCCAGATTATTGCAGATAGAAGATTCTTGATAGGGCAATAGCCCGAGCATTTGCAAGGAACCAACAAAAACACCAAATAGCTTCAGATTTTATTTTTGAATTTAGAAAGGATAATATTTTATGAAAAACAACAGATAATTTATCATCCTTTTCCTGCACTTCGTGCCTCCCACTCTACATCTCTACTCTGGATCTTGACTGCATCATTAACCTGTCTGTGCTTCAGTTTCCTCATCTGCAAAATAGGAAAATAATAATGCCCTTCTCTTTTAGTTGTTGGGTGGATTAAATCACGTAAAACAGTTAAAATGCATGTATCCGATACCTGGCACATGGTAAGTGCTATATTTTAGTTAACATTAGTGTTATTTATAATTATAGTTTCATTGTTATTATTCCATGATTAAGTTACATATCATGTCTTACCTTACAGTAGCTTTTAAAAAATAAATTGACATAACATTTGGATTCCCTCTACAAATATAAAAAATAAATTATAAACATAATGAAATAATTAATGTATACTCAAGCTCACTTTAGTGATAATACTCATAATATAAAATGAAGCCCCTTCAAAAAGTCCTTTATTTTTCTGCAGAATAAATTACTTGATATCCTAAAAATGTGTTCTGCAAAGAAATTTCAACCCTAGATCAAATGTTCCTATGATGCAAAGTACTTCATCACAGGAAATATCTGAACATCCTGCTGTCTTTAAGATTATATTTTCCCATGTAGCTTTTGTTCGTCAATTAGAAATCAATAAGTAAGTAATCAGTATGTTGGAACTATTAATATTTGGGATACAAAAAGGAGAAAAGAACTAACATTTTTTGAAAATCTTCTAAGTGCCAGAAATTTTGGTAGGTGCTTTATATGTGGTCATTTCCTTATTTAATCCCCACAATTGTCCTCTGAGATATTATCCCTGTTTTACGGATGAGGAAAGTATTTCTCAGAGAGTTATTTGGTAGGATTAGTCAGCTAAGAAGAGGTGAATCAGAATCTAGGACCTAGGTCCCTCTGTCTCTCAAGCCTACTTTTGACTGACTACTCTTATACAGTCTAGTAATATATTTCCCAAAATTATCTGATAATCATCTTTACAATATGACATTATGACCTTATGGTAAATACCAACAAAATTTTATTCCTTATTGACTTTAATTAGAAGGATGCTTCTGTGTAATTTTTGAGAATCTTGGCAACATTTCTACAGAGGAGGGGTTCCTAGGTAGCAGCTGCAGAAATAACTTCGTAAACATTTCATTTCATATTTTCATATTTTACATTACTGCAAGTGTTTTGCACACCCCAGGGATGTGAAATATACTATAAGAAATGCAGGGAACTGCCAGTCAATGCCCCACAGGGGGATTTATGCAATGGAGTCCTGCAAATGTTGTTTGTTTCTTTTCAACCCAAACTGCATGAATTATTTCAACTGAATTGGGGGGGGTGGTTGAAGGGGGTGCGGGAAGCTAATAGAGAGCTCTGCACCCCTATTGATGCTGAATAAGTAGTCTGAGTGACAGACTACTTATTGCAAAAGTCTGTAACTTTTTGTTTTGAGATGTTGGTTTCATGTGACTGCTGCAGTTTTTTGAACTCCAACGTTCACTATCATCCTTCTAAGTAAAAGCCAGACTCTACTCTTTGAACTGCTCTTCTCCCTACAGCCAGAAGACAGGCTGCATATGAGGTGCCAGGTGTTTTATTCTGCTCAGGTTCTTCTCCCAAGACAGAAAAAGAAGGAGTAGTCTCAGGAGGTGGAAGGAGCTAGACTGATTGGGAAAGCATTATGGTTTTCTAGAAAAAACTGGATCTTTCAAGAGCCTGAGTTTTAGTGGCAGCTCTTCTGCTTTCTAATTGTGTAACTTCAGCAATATTACTTCTCAGAGACTCCACTTGCTCATCTCTAATATGGAGGACATAATATTATGAGGAATAAATGAGATGGCATTTCTAAAATACCTGGTACATAGTAAACAAAGCACTTATTCAAATTAGTTATCATTGTTTTCATCATTAAGAGGCAGTAACAGGAAATAGCATTATGTCCTGATACATACTATTAGATCTATGAGAGATTGTACATCATTGGTTGCCCCTTAAACAAAGATTTTGTTTGTTTGTTTTTTATTTTGCTATAGTTAGAGTTTTTTCATTTATTTCAAAATATTATGGGGGTACAAACGTTTAGGTTATGTATATTCCCTTTGTACTGCCCAAGTCAGAGCTGCAAGCATGCCCATCCCAATACAGTGTGCATCGCACCTATTAGGTGTGCATTTACCCATCTCTTCCTCCCTCTTTCCTCCTGCCCAACACCCGATGATGTTACATCCATATATGAAAGTAAGTGTTGATCAATTAATATTAATTTGATGATGAGTACATGTGGTGTTTATTTATCCATTCTTGTGATACTTCACTTAGAAGAGGGCTTCAGCTCCATGCAGGATAACACAAGAGGTATTAGTTCACCATTGATTTTTGTGGCTGAGTAGTACTCCACGGTATACATATACCACATTTTATTAATCCACTTTATTAATCCACTCATGTATTGATGGACACTTGGGTTGTTTCTACATCTTTGCAATTGTGAATTGTGCTGCTATGAACATTCTAGTGCAGATGTCTTTATTATAGAATGTCTTTTTTTTTCTTTGGGTAAATACCCAGTAGTGGGATTGCTGGATCAAATGGTAGTTCTATTTCATTATTTTTAATATGGTAGCAGGTGTTTTAATCTACAAAGAGCAAAACTCTTGAACAGTGACATATGGCTTTTTTTTTTAGAATTATAGAGAATGTTTCATCCATATAGGCAAAATGAACTTTTCTATTTACAATACTTTTGTTTTCATAAAAATGTGTCTGTGTGTTATAGTGTTTACCAAACCAGTTAAAATTTAGTTTTTTTGTTGTCATACATTAAAACCTTTTACTAATGATGTAAAAAGTCAGTAAATAAAATTTTTGGTAGACTCTATGAGGCAACAACACAGAAGAAAAAATGGAGGTATCACCAACCCTTCAAGTATGAAAATTCAAAGTTTCTGTCAGTCATCCCAATGTTTTGTTTTAGAGAACTCCAAAATTCTATATATTTGGCTCTAACCAGATCATTATTTTCCAAAGTGGTAAATGATATTCTATTAGCGGCATAAGGATGAAAATTTATTTTAATGTTTATTTTAGTATGCTTTTGGAAAATTTAATTAGAATGTTAAATTATGATATAAAGTTTCTTTTTAAAATAAAATTACTATGTCACAGGGGACAATTAAAAGTATTAAGTAAATAATAGTATAGGAGTTAATGTGGAAACATCAACAATTATTAAGGTAGTATTTGGATGATTAAAATTCAGAAAGTACTGACAAAAATGACTGATTGAAAATGTATTGCCCTTTGTTAACACGATTTGTATAAGAGTTATTTTGTTGGAATATTTCACAATGTTTTGAGTGTTAAGTACCTAATAGCTTAGAGAAACCAGGTTGCAACATTTTGTAATTTTAAGGTCTTGCCTCACTAAATTAGCAGGAGAATGTGGTGTGTACTTTTCCCTCTATTGCTTAATAGAAACAAATCTCAGATGTAGCAAAGATCTAACAGGGAAAAATAAATTATAAAATTACTTGGGAAAAAAAAACGCTGGACTCTTATTTTTGTTTCTTAATTTGTTTTACAATCTTGGAGTAGGGAAGGTCTTTCAGAGCATGATATAAACTTTAAAAGACTTAACAGAAACAATCAATTTGACCATAGAAAATTTTAATATTTATTCATAGCAAAATGAATAAACAAATAACAAAAACAATTGAAAGACAAAATAGAAAAGTTACTTACAACACATATGACAAACACAAACTAATTTCTTCCACAGCATATCAAAAGTCCCTGCAACATACTAAAAAAAATTTCAACTAAAGGACAGTGGAAAAACAAAGGTCATGAACCCAACTCACAGACCAGGAAACATAAATGGCTTTTAAATATATAAAAATGTGCTTAAACCCTCATAATAAAAGAAACAGAAATTTAAAACCATAAAATCATTCCCTTTTTAACTGCTTGGCAAAAATCAAAAAATTTGATAAGTATATTGGTAAATACATTGGGTATTGATGAGTCCAAGATCAATAGTAGATTTACAGAGTAGGAGACGCAAAGGGGAGGAGAGCAGAAAAATAAATTATCTATTGCTCTTTATAAAATTTTGTCCTTTCTGAATTCAGTAATAAAATTTAAGACTATTTGATGTTTTAATTGGTTCCTTGCAGTTGCTCAGGATTTTGCCCTATCAAGAATCTTCTATCCTCAATAGTCTGGATTTGCATCATGTTGCCATGAGCTGTGCTTTTCTAATAATAAATATCTGGATGAAAAATACAGAAAACTGAATTAAATTCCAGGGTATTTTATGTACAAAATACAAACAGTTCTTTCTTTTTTTTTTACAAATTCAGAAAATCGAATAATTTTTAATAAGTTATTTCTAAGACGCTTGAATTTGTAGGGAAGTCTTTGTATGAGAAAATGAGGAAGCTAATGATACTACTGTCTGTTTTGGCCAAGTCTAAATTAAACCTCAATCCCAGAGCCCCATGTCAATGCAAATATGGCTGGAGCAAATGATCAAGGGAGAGAGTGCTAGGAAATGAGTTCTGAGATAGAATCAGAGGCCAGAACTTTGGGGCGTTACAGGCTAGATGACATAATTTGGACTTCAAGTGTGATATGAAGCCACTAAAGGCTCTTCTTTTTGAGCATGTCCTTTTGACATGACCTGATGTCTTAAAGGGCTATTTGGGCTGCTAGAGCAAAATGCTATAAACTTAGTAGTTTATAAATAACAGAAATTTATTTCTCATGCTTCTGAGGCTGGAAAGTCCAAGATCAAGGCACCTACAGATCGGGTGTTTGGTGAGGGCCCATTTCCTGTTTCACAGGTGGCACCATCTTGTTTTGTCCTCACATGGTGGGAAAAGGCAAGGCAGCTCTCTAGGGCTCTTGTCTAAGGACACTAATCTGATTCATGAGTGCTCCGACTTATGACCTAATCACCTCCCAAAAGCTCCTGCCTCCTAATATCATCACTTTGGGAGTTAGGTTTTAACACATGAATTTTGGGGAGACACAAACACTCAGACCACAGCACCTGATATACATTTTCAAGTTAGAAAGTCTGCTAGAGACATTTTATAACTATTCATGGTGTTTCCTATTTTTTATAGCAAAGAGTATTTTATTTTTTATAGCACTTAGTGTTTTAGTTTCAAATTACGAATGTAATTCATGCTTTTCTCACTGAATAATCTTTAGAAAATACAGAAAACTATAAAAAAGAAAATAAATGCACCTATACGTTTAACATAGTGTTTGGCAAATTATAACCAACAGGTAAATCACCTGTTTTATTATAAATGAAATTTTATTGGAAAATTGGAAATTTTATAGCCACAGCCCTTTGCTTACTGATATCCATGACTATTTTCCACACCACAGTAGCAGAGTTATGTAGTTGTAACAGAGACTACACGGCCCACAAAGCCTAAAATATTTACCACCTGTGCCTTTACAGAAAAGTTTGCTGGGCCATGTTCTAACCCTCTGAAATAATCCATCAATTTATAGTACACTTTTCAAAGGTATATTCTGGACATATTTTTAAAGAGTCAAGATCATACTATAATACAATTATACATTTTGCTTATTTCTCTTACAGCTGTACCATCAGCATTTTTGCATATAATTAACATTCATTGTGAAAAATAGCCAGAGGCCAACATTTTTAACTGTTGTATAATATTCCATCTTATAAAACCACTACCATCTACTTAAATAATTTAATATTTATTCCTATTTTTTGACATTCAGAATTTCCAAATGTTCATTTTAAATAATACTGTAGTGAATATCTTTGTACATAATTATTTGTATTTTTATCATTTCCTCAGGCTATATTCCTTAAAGTGAAATAACAGAATCAAAAGATATTGACACTTTCAAGGCTTCTGATAAACATACTGAGATTTTGTTTTTTTGTTTTGTTTTGTTTTGTTTTGTTTTTATTTCAGCATATTATGGGGATACAGATGTTTCGGTTACGTATGTTGCCCTTGCCCCCCCCCCAAGTCTGAGTTTCAAATATGTCCATCCTTCGGGTGGTGCACATTGCATTCTTTGTGTATTCATATACCCGTCCCCTCCTCCCTCCTCTCCCCTCCCCCCTCCTCCCTGCCCAACATCCAATAGATGCTTTTAAGACAGCGTTTTGCTCAGTCACCAGGCTGAAGTACAGTGGTGTGTTCATAGCCCACCGTTAACAATCAGTTTCTGGGCTCAAGCGATCTTTCCTCAGCCTCCTAAGTAGCTGGAACTACAGGTGTGCCCCACCACCCCTGACTAATATTTTAATTTTTTGGTTTTTTTTGTGTGTGGAGATGGGGTCTCACTTTGTTGCTCAGGTTAATACTGAGGTTTTAAAACACTGTTTTCCAAAAACTCTAAGCCTCTGCAAGGTTATTTGGGTAAATTACAACAGTGGAGATTGCTTTGGGCTGTCGTGAGGAAATTACTATTTTTTTTCATATTTTAAATGCAAATGAGGATAATTATTAAAAAATTGACATTTATTTTGGATAGAGCATTGTTCTAAGTGATTTACATATATTAACTCATTTAATCCTTACAACAATCCTTTGGGATAGGTCCTGTTATCCCTATTTTAGCAGTGAAATGAGGATTAAAACTTAGACAGTATGACTCCAGAGTTCTTACACGTAACCACTGTGCTTGACTATTTGAGAATTCCTGTATGTTGTTCCCTTTTCTTTTCATATTCACTCTGTGGTTCTACCACTATCAAGGATTATATCCTGTGTTAAGTTTCTTAAAAATATGTTTGATTCTAAAGGTTCTGTGACTTCAAAAAAGTTGGAAACCCTTTTATTTCAAAGACTGCTTCCTGTTGGCAGAGAATAGTTTAATTCACAGTAGATATTTCTTTTACCGTTTTCTCGAGTTTTCTCAGAGTGTTTGTTTTCCTCATGTTCTCATCTCTCAGTACTTTGTGTTGTCAACATTTATCACCAAAGTTTAAAGTTTACGTATAATGCAGTTATTAAAAAGAATAGTCTGGTACTATTCCTAATTATTATTACTGCCATGCAACGAGAGCTTCCAGAAGCTCAAGTAAAACACTGTCTCCTATTTTTAAAAAAGATAAATGCAGACACAACTTTGGTTTAATGTTAAATTACTTCTTTTGAATTTCTAGCTATTTTTAACACAAATTTACACCATTTGTGCCTGTGTGAAACCTCAAGGATAATGTTCCCAAGAGATTCTCCAATTATTTTTCCAATGGGGAACATCTACCTCTTAATTGTTTTAATTAACAAATCTATGAAAATTAATTAAAATTGGTATCATTTTTCCAAAATTACATACCACTGACTACCGAACATAAAATCTTAATCAAAATATTTAAAAAGCTGGGATACAGCTTGTTTTAATTGTCTAATACACTTCAAGGGGGAAAATAATAAAAGCAATAAGACAAGTAAAAAGAAGATGCCTTTTTCAAGCATCTACAGGACCATTTGATTGGATATTTCAAAAAAATGGTGATGATGATGATGATGATGCCAGTTTATTTTTTATTCTACTGAGAGATGGAGTTTGTTTTCAGTAGAAATGTCCACCCTGAGAAGGGAAAAGCAATTCAGTTACAGCAAGTCCCTGCCAACTTTGCATGGAGATTAAATGTAGCCACAGTCTAAGGAAGGAGCCTTAAACTAGGGTTCAAGCAGAGAAAGGTAGAAGAAAGAGAAGCAGACGGTTTGGCTGACAGCAGGAGAGGAAATGGATTTCCTACTAAGTGCAGGAGATTTCACATGGACTACCTTATTTTTTCAGAAAACAACCAGGTAGAAATTTGTTAGTATTAACCTCATTGTATAGATGATGAAATCAAATTTAAAGGGATTAGCTACACTGCCTAAAGCCATGTAAAACCTCTTCTCAATCATTCTCTCTCCCTTTGATGCACATGCTATGTTCCACCATCTGGATTATGTCTCCCCATCACCACCTAATCCAAATTCCATTCCTGTTACTTTGGCGAGGTAGTTATTTGAGCTGGCTTTTGAAGTAGGAGTAGGTAACAACCGCAACAACAACAATAACTAATTGAAAATTAGAGTTCGTTGTATGCCAGGCTAGTGTTTCAGATATGTTATCTAATTTTCCCCCCGACAACTGAATGAGGAAGCTATTATTATTATTCTCTTCTATATATGAGAAAACTAAGTCATCCAGAGTTTAATCTTGGAGATACACAATTAGTAAGTGGAAGAGTTGTTATTCAAACCTAGGTCTAATTCCAGACCTAGGTTTTAATTACTAGTAATTTTAATTACTACTTGGAAAATACACATACACACCATGAACACCGTCTAGAGGTATGACCCTAAGCATGTAGAAGTATACGGCTTCTTAAAGTGAAAGAAAAACTAGAAGACAGGGTAAGAGAGGGGAGATATTGTAAGAAATATTGAGCCTAACAAGTCATAATAGAGCCAGATATTTAAATTTTTAAAGACTCTCATTTATTTCATTTTACACATTGAGTTTCAGCATTGTTCTGTTTCCTCTTTAGCATTTCATCTATTGTAAACATTATCAAACTGGGCTTTTTCGGCTCATGAAAAATTATCAGAAAGATATGAAAGCTGGCACAATTATTATATGGTTGAAAAAGATTTAGCTAAGTGTGAATTATTGCTCATTTGAAATATTCATATGAACACGTTGTTGAGAGAGGGCCAGAAAATTTCAGTTACCAAAAAAGTCAACTTTGAAACTCAGACTATATCATCTAGTGCACAAAATAAGCAGTTGATAAATGTTTTAAAAACGTGTGAAAAATAACTGAATAGTCTGATGTAAAGATTATGCCTTAAAAAATTTGTTGATCTGCAAAGAATAAACTACAACTGTTTTGAAAAGAAAACGGCATTTTCTTGAAGACTAAATGCTTGTCTATGTAAATTAGATGACTCCTCAAACATATTTTCAGTAATAACTTTTATAAGTCTCCACTACTGCTATTTTCCCTACCATTGTTTTTATGCCAAAAATACAAATACATCTTTCCACATTCTTCCCACTTGATTTAATATATCAAAGCTGATCTAAATACTTTCTTATGTAATGGATGTGTTATATATTTTATTTATAATACATCTCTCTTGTTGCATGCAAAGACATACAAAATAGAGGAATCGACAACATTGGACTTTGGTCCAGTTGGTTTGGAAAGTTTTCGTGCCTTCACGCATATTCTTCAAGCATCCTAGACACATATTTTTGGATTTTTCTCTAGCTATGTTATAAAATAATGGTATCAACTATGTTTCTCTAACAGTCTATTTACCTAGTGACTTAGTATACAATTCCTATTATGATGATTATTCGACTTAAAATTTTTCAACTTTATGATGGTGAGAAAGCATACATATTCAGTAGAAACCCTATTTTGAATTTGGAATTTTTATCTTTTCCTGGGCTGGAAATATGCAGTACAAGATTCTGGGCAGTAGCAGTGAGCCCCAGCTCCCAGTCAGCCATGAGATCATCAGAGTAAACAATACTCTACAGTGTACTGTGTGGCCAGATGATTTTGCCCAGTTGTAGGCTAATGTAAGTGAGCTGAGCACATTTAGGCGAGGCTAGACTAAGCTGTAATATTCTGTAGGTTAGGTGCATTAGAAGCATTTTTGACTTATGATGGGTTTATCAGGATACGTCTTCATCGTAAGTCAAGGAGCATCTGTACATCTCTCCCCTGGCAAATGCATCATGTACAATGCAGTAATAGACTTTGATCAATGATATAAATGTATTTTCATAATCAGATTTATGATTTTATTTTGGAGCCCTTAAAACACCTCTAGGGAACCCTAATTTCCTCAGAGCACTGTGAAAATCAGAGCTGTAAAACACAGATAGTCATGACAAGTGAGAGGCAGAAAGAGATCTGCATTTTAGAATGACATCTCCTGTCATGAGATGGAGGTTGGATTAAAGAAAGGGAAATATTAAAACCAAAGAGATTTTCAAGGAGATTTATTATGGGAGATGATGAAGGATAAACTTTGGAATAAGAATTAGAAGAGAAAGATACAATATTTGAGAAATAAATGGTTTTTTTAACTTTTAAAAGTAATTTTTTAAAAAATTAGATAATAATTAGGATTGATGAATAAGAAGAGATCAGATCATTAATGGCTTCTTGCTTTGCAAACCAAAGTAATTAATGGTAAAGCTGTTAAAGATAGACAACCATGCCAAAGACAGAGGAGAGTGTTTGGGTTGGTTTACAATAAAGTGGATGAAGAGTTTGACTTTACACATAGCGAAACTGAGGTACTAAATGTCCAGTGAACAGTTAAGTTCTCTGGATTTAAGAGAAGATTAAGTCTGGCTATGAATTTGATAACCAAATTGATAAAGCCACGGAAGTGAGGCCAGGGAGAAAGTGGAGGCTGAAAAGAGAAGAGGGCTCAGGGCAAACTAGCCCTGGGGGCCATGACTTGTTATGGAGTATGTAGAAAAAGAGCCAACAAAAAGCCAAGAAAGCTAAGTCAAACAGAAGGGAGTTAACATTATAGAAATATGCAAAAGAGAGACTTGGAAATAAGAAGAGGTAGCCAGTTCCAGGTCATGAAGAAATGCATTTTTCTCATTCCAGTTTTTTCCTCTTGTTAATCCCTATGCATCTCTACCTTCTGCCATCATTTATCCAAAATAATAATAATAAGCCTTAGTAAATAATTTTACTCCTACTTCACAAGACATTGGATGTCATCAGACATGACCTATTTCTTACCCATCATCTTTACCTTCACAAACCATTCTCCTGCGTGAGTCCTTCCCTCTTTCCTTTCTTTTTCCACTCCTAAGGCAACTCTGAGTCCTTTCACTTTTTCTACTCCTGCCTTTGTTCTCATGATAGCTTCTCCTCCTCCCTCTTTAACAAATACAGTCTCCTGAAGGCTTCTTCCTTTACTTCTTAAACCAGGTATACCCCCTCCCCTCCTTATGATAGCTTCTTCATAGGTGACTGGGCTTTGAAGGTCTAAGTGGAAATCCACAAAAAAGATTTTTAAAAACCAGGACACTGGAAACCTGACAGATTGAGGAGGGTTTCTGAGTCAGTAGGACATACATGAAGAAAGAGAAATCAGAATACGCAAAGAATAATTTTTAACTGTGGTACCCCGGATTGCTTGCGTGATGAAGAAATGGATAGAAAACTCTCTTCCTTCTTCCCCCAACTGATATTATTGAAATAGACTCCTCAGAATCATTCTCTGAAGACTAATGTGATCCTTACGTTTGGGGTCAGTTTTGAGTAATGTAAAGCAGAGGAGCTTTAGAGCCGGAGGGAACTAAGCTCCAGTGCCTGGGTAGCCTTGAGCAACTCAGTTAACCTCTCTGAATCCAAGTTTCCTATTTGTAAAACGGCAATGATAATACCTATCTCATCTTGAAAACTAAATGAAATAATTTATGTAAAGTACTTATTACTTCAACTACCAAATGTTCAATAAATGGCTGTTAGCACTGCTCAACTAGATTACGGATAAATAGGCATATTTCGGACTGGCCTAAAAAGGCAACTATGTTTCTATGGGATATTTCCATCTTCAAAGTGACTGGCTTTGAGACAGTCTTCATTATGCAAACATTTAAATACTTAAATTAAAATTTCAACTTGCTTTTTAAAAGAACTGCTTGATCTTTCCAACTGCCAATCCTTTGTATTTAATTATTCTGCTACAACCTTAATCTCACAACTAATATGAACTCCTCCATGAAATGAGAGTTTCTCAGGAACAAGAACTATATCTTTATTGAATAATCATTTATTGAGCATCTATATGCCAATATAGGTGGACATAAAAAGACACAAGATACATACAAAACGGTTCCTTTCCTCAAGGGCTTAACTTCTACCTAGGGAAAGTTATATGCAAGGATAATCCAAGATAATGCATACCATAATAAAAATGTCTGTCAAGAACTGTGTAGTATAGTGGAAGAAGAGATTCATTTTATCTCAGTTGAAAAGGAAATCTTGTAGTGGGGGTTACATTCGAACTGAGCCAAATGTACATCAAAGTCAATAATAAATGAAAAGATAAGAAGAAATAGATCTGCATGAACTGCTACTGCAGGCAAAGCGTCATAAGTCAACTATGGTTTATTTGGACCTTGAAAAATAGGATGAGGATAAAAGATGGAATGTCCTGGTGTGCATCTAGGCATGTGTGTACTAGTAAGAAATACTATCAATAAAGAGTAAGCTAGCTGATGGGAAAGAAGAGAAGTAGGTTGGAGAGGTGCTACCGTAAAACTATATTTTGCAGAGCCCTGGGAATTCAGCGGAGAATTTCAGACTTTATGCAAAAACCTAAAAAAGTACGTAAATAAAAATTAAAAAATCATTTTAGATTCTGTAACGAAGGTATATGTAACATGACGAAAGCAGTTTTAGAGGAAGGTTATTCCAGAAATGGTGCTGTGGGTAAAGATGGAAGCTAAAGATGACAGACAAGAGCATCTTGAATCAATTTCATTAATACGGTTGTGACCTGTGGTAGTTCTAGACAAGTGTCTTTAGAGATCAACCATAGATATGAATGTGATATTTCATAAATGTCATCTAGGATATTTGAACAATAATATCACTGACGAATATAACAGAGGTGACATGGAAGGTTATGAATCATTTTTTAAGTGAACAAAACTTATTTAGTACCATGTATATGCCAAGTATCATATGACAATATATAATGCTTCATGCATATGTATCTATATAGTATGTATGTTATGTTTCTTTCAGTAGCTACTTCCTACTGTATATCTTGTTTCCCCAAATAAACTGTCCACTTCTGCTGGACAGAATCTCATCTCATATTTCTCAAGCATTCTATAGAGCCTACCATGATAAAGGACATAAAGTTCATATTTAATAAAAACATACTATTTGATTAAATAACTGAGGCCAGAAATATCAGAAAACTAGGCCATCCTAGATGGAATTGGCAGTGACTAAGAACAGAGCACATTTTCTTTTATTGCTATGTAGCTTCTTCCTAATAATACTGGAGGAGTGGAGAAAGTTCAACAGTGCCAAGTCATTCTAGACAATAAAACTATAGTTCAGTTTATCTTTTGATATTCAGTAGAACAAATTTTATGGATCTAAAACATTAAGGGGAATAGTGAGAAATCATGTTTCACTACTTGTGGTTGTGGAGTTTTTTTTTCACTTTAAAAATGTGATCTTGAAATAGGGGTGGGGGCAGTGTGGGAGGATAAAGAAGTAAGCCAGTCCAGTCTTTCACAGCAGCTTATTTACTCCACCAGAAAAAAATGACTTTAATTGCACAAGAAGAAAACAACATGTTTGAATATCCTTCCTTGACAAGATTCAGGGCTTTCGTTGAAGAATAAAATACACATTTACAGTAAATTTAGATTTGGGGTAGAAGGTAAAGCTCTTGTCCATCAACATATCATAATGGATGAATGTGACACTTGCATAACTCAGCATTTGCCTGAGCACCGTTAGAAAGAGCAGGGGAGTCTTTGCAGCGCTAAGGCAGAAAAGAAGTTAAAAATTTAAGGATGTTTTCTTTTCAATAAGAACACCTAGTCAGAATAAGTTGGCAACTCCATGCTCAGAATCTAGGTTGTTACTCTAGTGTGCAGGAATGGTGAAGGAAGGAAGGAAAATCTCAAGGTCATGAGGAATAGTCTTTAGAGTATTCTTACAGAGCTTATCTATGCTCACATGCCTAATTTTTTTTCCAAGTGTAAAGAATGGCCACTTGCCTGAGACAGGCCCAGTGCCATCCTTTATTCAAGTTCCTTTATATTCCTCTTTTTAAAGAAGCTGTCAAGTTCTTTTTTTGCAGCTGACAGGAAAGGCCAAATCTGTGGTACAGGAAAGGAGGCGCAAAAAAGAAACTTTTTTGTGTTGATGTTTTACTAAGTGAGCTAAGGAGAATTTTAGAATCATGTAATTTACTCTGGAGGCATTTACTGTACATAGCTATAGTGATGGTAATTTCTTTCATTGTTGAAGTGAAAAGATAACCATCAATCAGTTGTCAATTGGTCAATTGCAGAAGTGATGAAAAGAAACTGGTAGGAACAATCCTTCTGTGGCTACCTAGACCATTTGGAGGCTTAAGAAAAGTATGGGAACTGGATTGCATTTTTAAAAGGGATTGGACCAGGTTTTCAAAGAGGTTGGTAGGGATAACTCCTTCGCAAAGAATGGCTTTGCAGTTATTCATAATCAGGAAATGCATTTAAGAAACGAAAAATTTAGAAGACGTGAGGTTAAAAAGTGACAACTATTTATTAAACTAGATATCAGGTACGTAAGCCCCCAAATCTTTGAATTTCAATGTGCTCTTAATGAAGGAATATAGTTTACTAATAATCTAACTCACATATTTTAAAACAAATTAATGGAAATTACTTTGAACTCATGCCTTAGTTCCAATCTTCGGCACTTTGAAATAAATAACTTTCCAATCATTTATCATAAGGAGTAGAAGGTCCAAGTTAATTTTAAATACTGCTTTTAAACAAACATCTACATATAATTTAATTTTTTAAATCTTATGGAAGCTCACATAAAGGTTAAAATAAGAAAAAGTTTAAAAATCATTAACTTGCAT
>CAUYSK010032638.1:0-10000 GCA_963575035.1 Avahi laniger | reverse complement strand
TAATAAAATATTTTAGGGTTTCAAAGCAATGAAACATTTTAAAATGTGAATCCCTTTTAAACATCAACATTACATGACTAAGCAAGTAATTGGTCCTATAATAAAACAATAGCAACAAAATAAATTTTAGTTTCAAAATTATTTTGTAAATCAAACTTGCATTTGATGGTAAGTGCAATTATACAGTATATATTTCATTATTATATTTTTAACCACTACTTTGGAGTTCTTGGCTTATTATTAAAGCTATTTTTAGATAAATTACATATGTATATTTTTTTTTTGCAGAAGCAAACATCCTCTTTGATTCTAGATTACAATGACTCCTGAGTCATATATCAGATACAATACAAGGGTTTGGTAACTTGTCTGTGTAACAAATGCCTACCTCCAAAAGATAGACACATCTATCTATTTTCTTAAATTTACTTTAAGGACAAATTTAATGTCTGAGACCCTGTACAAAATTGCAAAAGCAGCAGTGCTCAAACTGAGAGAAGCAAAGGAAGGCAAAAGGTTTTTCATTTCCAAGAATACTATCTTTAGAACAATCTGCATCGTGATTTTAGTAGTGATGCACATGTGTTGTGAATCTACTGAAGGACCCTTTATTTACCCACATCTTAATGTAGCTTTAAATATCTGCTTTATTCTATGTACAATCTTAACAAAAGTAGTTACATTACCATGTCTGGTACTGATTTTTACATGTCTGACTTTGCTATTAAATTTCAAGAAGGTTAATACTGCTTTTGTAACCCTGTCATGAGTAATGCATTTTCCCAGTAAACATGTCATAATTTTAAAGGCTGTTCAAGAAGCAGCATTTCTGTTGAAATAGTTTTGCATTTATTCCTCTATTGTGTATTAACCATAATATAGTGTAATGCATTGAAAAAATGCGCATATTTATGTAATTAACACTTTTTGGTTTTAGCAAAACCTTGCCCATTAAAAACTAAGAGGGTCTTAGAACAGTATATAAATGGGCAACTTTTTAGGAATAATATTTACATTCAATTTTAACTTGCCATCAAGTTTCTATATTCAAATGTATCCATAAAGTGACTGAGGGAAGAGTACATTCTGGTAATATTTTTCTTATTTTATTTTTTAATCTAAAATATATATTGAAATTCAAAAGGTGCTTGCCACATGATATATGACCGTGTTCTGTATTCTTTAATAGCTGAATGCTGTGTGGATCTATATAAAATTACCGGGGTTCACAGGCTTTTATATGGACTCAAAGATTTTTTTTCTATTTCAGTCTTACTCCTAGAAGTTAAGGAGTAAGACTTGGAAAAAACCTTACAGATTATCAAGCCTTGTGGTATTCAAACTGTGTCCCCTGAGTTCTTAGGAGACATTTGGGACTATGGGGGAAGGGAGGTCAAGTGGCCTCCTGCCCCCTTGAGACCAGAATACCTCTGTTGTTATCTGGTGTGTATACTGGAGTTATATGTAAGATTTACTTACGAAAACCCCTTGCTGAAGGGGAAAAGGTGAAAAATTACCAATTGAAGCCATCTTATAGAGAAGGAAAGCTGGGTTTACGCAAAGTTGCACACTGAGTCAGTAACAATGTCACTTTTGTAACTTATTTTCTTGTCTCTTAGTCCCAGACTCACTGTGCTAAACTACAATAGACTTTCCCTACACAGTCATGGGGCTTTATGTGTAGGTATCCTAAACTATATTGCTAAAAGCATACGCTAAGAGATCCATAGCAGTATGTATAAAATCAGAATACTTATTGAGGATATAGTATCTACGTGGTAAATGCAACTAACATATTGTAGACCAAAATCAATTCTTTATTTGGTAGTACCATTATTCTGGATACATTATTGTAGTCATTAGGTAAACATTGATTCATCTTATTTCACAGTAAGTAATATTTTGGAGATTTCTTTAAATAAAAATTTTAATTGTGGTTAAAAAAATAAAATGTACCAGCTTAACTATTTTTAAGAATACAGTTCAGTACTATTAAGGGTATTTTTCACAGTGGGAAAAAGTCAATTAGTACTTAAATCCAAAAGAAATAAATTAAAGGAAATAAAGCTGAATTAAGATGCTAATTTTCCAAAAACACATTTTATAGACTACTATTCCCACAAGCTATGCCAGGTAAAATGGTCGAATAATTTATGTCCTTCTGTAGGAAATTCACAATGAAAATTAGTACTTGAAAAACTCTGAAAAATCATAAAGATCTCTTTTAACTTTGTATAATATAGATTATCCCAAACAATTTTTCCATAGGTTCTCCCTGCCTTTATTTGCAAAATATCTATTTTTATTCTTCAAAGCTAATATTGTCTTGAACACACTTCAGGAAATTCTCCTGTAATCAAACCTTTTCAAATAAATAAAAAAAAAGACCTGTAAAATAATGTTTATGTTATTTATGTTAACTGGCTCTGTGTTTACCAGTCCTTTACTTTATCTTGTGGATAGTAAATCCCATTAATTCAATCACTCCACAATACTTAGGTTTGGTGCTAAGTGCTGGGAATACAGTAATGAATAAATCAGTCAGAACCCCTGACCTTACAGAATTTACAGTCCAGGAAAGAAGTCACTGCAAGTGCACTAGTGTGAAAGAAGGAAGGGAGGGAGGGAGGGAAAGAAGAAATGAAGGGAGGGAGAGAAGGAAGGAAACAGGAAAGGAAGGGAGGGAAGGATGGAGGGAGGGAGGGAGGAAAATGAAGGAAAAAAAAGGAAGGAAGAAATACAGGGAACACAAGCAATTCTAGCTATGTCTAACACTCAATAGCTTATCTGGCTATGTTTGTTTTGTTTTTCCTAATTCTAAAATGAAAGAAGAGAGGAAGAAAAAAAAAAACAGATAACCAATCAGAAGTTTACGATCTGGTCTTTGGATAGAGATAGTCCACAGTATTTCTTTGAGATCTACTTGTGCATCAGTGGGTAGGTCTGTGACAGTTCTCTAGCAATCCAAAGATGCGCTTCTATAGTTTAGGAGGGAGGTGATAGGAAGGGAAGGAAAGGAAAAAGGGGGGAGGAAGGGAGGAAAAGAGGAAGGAAAAGAGAAAGCACACCTTTTCCTTTCTCTCTCCTCTTCTTGTGACTCCTTAGCTATTGATGTTACCTTCCATATAAGAATATTCCTTCCAAGTGTCAGTAGAAGACTTTATTTGGTCCAGAGTCTGCATGTTATCATCTCTCTCATCATTCAAAGAGTACCCCTCAATCAGATTCAACTCTTGGTGGTAACCATGGGTCCTACCTCTGTCAGGACATATTTTCTCTGACTACCTGTCCAGCCTTCTCTCTTGGGCTCTGACCTTCATGCTGGGAAATCTGTGTCTTTATGTGAGCAGAATGTGTCTCCTAAGCAATGGAAAAGACAGGCCCATGGGCATAGCATGGTTCTACAACATCCTTCCCATCCTTAGAACACCTCCATGAAAACATAAGCATGGCCCTGCCCAAAAAAACAGTTGAAAGGTTGAAGAAGAGCCTGGTCTTCCTGTTGGACAGTTCTTAATGTCCTGCTTTCTTACATGGAAGGGAGTAAATTAAGTGCTAACCCTGTATATACCACTTGAAAATAAATATTGTAGGTGACTGATCACAGAGATTAGGGAAGCAGGAAAAATTGCAAAATTCAAAAGAAAAAAAAAGGGGGGGCTTGTAAGAGAAAAGTAAGGAAGACCTTATGCCAATTATGGTTTCTTAGCTGCATTTGCTGTCATGAATGTGTCACAGGCAAGCTCTGTGAATCAGGCCTGAGCTGAACCCTCTGGGATACTGAAACTTTGTTTTGCTCTTTCCCTCTTGTTCCTCCCCACATTTCCTTCAACAGGAACAATGTGAGATAAGACTGTTGTCAGAATACTGTGAAGGGCTTAGAAAAGAATTTGGGATTTTCGAGTTGAGCTGTGTTAGTCTGTTTCCTTCTTTTAGCTAGTTGGGTATCAATTTTCTAATTTGTTCTCCTCTCTGTCATTTGCCTATTGATATATGCTAGGCCATGCAGTACTTGTCTCTTTTCATTCCTTTTAATTAACTTTTTAAAATCAATTATGATTATTTGTATGGATTCCTATTCTCTCTTCTCATCAAATTTGTTTGGCTTATTTTTTATTTACACACCACTACCCACTGCTGTGAATTAACAATAACAAAAAATCTGCACTCTTCCTTTCCACCTCTTGAACTGGAGAAACAGTTAGCTAATAAGAGGCTAAATGAGCCTTAGAGTATAGAGAAGCTGGAATCCTTAAATTATTTAAATTGAAAAATGGCTGGTTTTACAATCAGAAAAACTCAAGTGGACTGTAAGCCCCTACTTGATTGTTCCCCCTTATCTGGATGATCTTGTAATGACAGCTGGAGTTATCTGCCATCAGCATCACTGTCCACAAAAGCTTCTACTCTCTCTGCTCAACTCTTCAGCAGCCCTGGGGAGCTGGAGCTGTTTCATGGGAGAGGGCCCTGGAGGATTGGAAACTTTATTAAAATGCGAAGCTGTCTCTAGTGACATAAAAGCTCAGTCAAAAGTAATGGATCTAAAATCACAGAGCCATAAATTATCTGCAGAATGGAAAAACTGAGATTTCATATACTGCAGGCTAGGGTCAGTGTAAAATAAAAAGCAATGTAAAATAAATAGCAGTGTAAAATAGGGGGCAAGAGATGGAGGAAAAAGAACATATAGTGTTTCAACATCAGTAGTGCAACAAATGCCAAATGTGTCAGACTTGCTTTTGCAGAATTCTGTCTCAGGAAACAACCCAATAAAATGTATTATGGGAAGTCAAGATAGTTGTCTGCTTTGAAAGGTTAAGGAAGTACCCCAAAACAGTACCCCTGATTGTCTCTTAATAAGCAATTCATTCTTAGGCCATCACTCATGAATTTTCTGAAACTCATTATTAATAGTATTGATAGTAATAGATAGTAATAGGAATCCATCACATGTTCACTTGAAGTCTGAACGTGGCCTTTCACTTCACTCGCCATGTGAAAATGAAAAATCTAATGCACAAACTATATGTTTCAAGTGTTTTTTCTCAATTTGATCCATCGTATTATAAAATAATAAGATAAGATCTTAACTCGTTTAACTCAAAGGACTCCACATATATTACTTACTAATAAGTTGAAATGTTGAAATAAAACTTGATGCATAGTATAAGTATAGAACAGTAATTTGTTTTAAACAAGGAAAATTAGTAGCAGAATTAAATACAGCCTTCAAGTGATTTCAATTTGAGTATACTAAGTTCTTCATTAATCCCTCTTTATTTTGCATTCAAAATTTCTTACTAGAAAAAAATTACTCTAAGCACAAAAAGTCACAAATAATATTCAAAATAGCTCAGTATTCCTAAGAATTAAGTAGCATGTCCCCTTCTGCACATTACTGCTTTGAAAACATTTCTCAGGGAAATTTATTGACATCATCATCACCACCCTGACAATTACCTACCAATAGCGCTTTATTAAGTGCTTACCATATTTCTCCCTACCCTCTACTCCCTCCTCCGAGCCTCATCTACAAGCCTCATTTTCCTTCTCGGGGACTTCGAAAAAAAATCAGTGTTGGGCTAAATTACCTAACCAGTAATTTCTCTTTTCATGCAACTAACAAATTCAGTTAGCAAATGAAGAAGCTAAATGAAGTATCCATTTCTTCATCTTTAGCACAGGACTTTAAAATTACTGGTCAGATCACAAGTACCCAATACATAAGGAGCACCCTTCTTCCCCACATATATATAACACTTCTGACCTTATTTTTTTCTAAAAATTTTATATTTACACTCAACAAATTTATAAACTATTTTTAGTGATGAGAAAAGATTGATAGAATTAGTTAAGACTATTTTTTCCATTCTCAGTTCAGAGATAACTTAAGGTGTGACTTTGTAAACAAGCTTCCTTGTCCAATATAAGAAAACAAGATTATCTCTATCCCCACAAATGAGACTGAGCACTAGAACATAGAGAGGACCCTTTGTCCAGCGCTCCCTTCCACCCCCCATTAGTATGCACTGCTGCGAACTTGAGGCCCAGTAAGGAACTTCTTTGACTTGGGAGGTTGGTTTTTTGCAAAACCTCAAGCTTTGTTTCCACGGGGACATTCATGTCAAATAGCAGTCCCCCATAGTAATTGTAACTCCGCCATGTTCTCCCATTCAACACAGTGTATTGGGTTGTGGGTGAAAGCAATGCGATTACAAGGATAACCTTGAATTTGCTGTAATTAATTCTTGAATATGTTGTCTGCAAACTCTAGAACTTATTATTTCACATTTCTTGCAACATATCTCAATCACAACTGATATAGCACACCAATTTCATGAAGCTGGGGTTGAAAAATATCCATTTAGTGAAATTGGCAACCAAACTGGCAGAGCTACTAAATAGTAAGAGATCCTTAGATGTTTACATTGAAAACATTACTTTTGAAATTTTTAGTGTTCAAAATGCAATGATTTTCTAGAGCTTTTAAAAAGCTCAATACTTAAGACTATTCCCCAAACAAGTTAAATTAGAATTTCCAGGGATGGGATCCAGGCATCAGTATTTTTTAAAGCTCCACAGGTGATTTCAAAGTGCAGCCAAGGTTAAGAACCACTAATCTAAGGAAGGGAAAAGGGTGGGAGAGGGAATATCAGTATAGGAAGATATTAGGAAATTGTGTTGTGCAATTATAATTTCAATTTGTCAACCTGGTATTTTGAGAGCTTCCAGTGACCACCAGAGATGGGTCTAAGACATTCACAGAGAGCTATCACTCCCTGCTTCTGTGTGTCTACCCTGTGGAGATTTACTATCCTGGGAGCCAAGGGCAAAAAGGAAGCTGTGACTTCTCTACAGCTGCAGGATTCTAGCTCTTCAGGGCAAACTTAGTCCCACAGAGCTACTGACTTAGTAAAACTTCTCTCTATCCCTCTCTCTTTACAGGCAGGTAGAAGTAAAGAGTGCTAGGCCTACTACAATTCTTCCAAGAGTAGACAGATTCAGACAAGAGTTTAAAAATATTAGAGTGTCTATTGTGAGTAAGGCACTTCCTTAATCTATACCACAGCGCTATGAGGCAGGTATCAGATGTGTCCCCATTTTACAGATGAAGATATTGAGAAACAGTAACATAAAAAAGCTGCCCAAGGTCATACGGCTAATGTGGGGCTAAGTCTGGACTTTTTACTCTAAGACAGATGGAAAACTGACCAAGGGTCACCCTCGCTATTCATGGACAGCTGTCTGTGTCAAAAGAATCTTCCATTCTTTAGATAGAGAATCAAATTAGTATGCTAATTGTGTTCTTTGCTAGTATGTGTAAGCAAGCTTTATACTCACAGACATAGAAAAGAACCTTAGCATTCAGATATCAGGATGGCATTTGTCTTCTTTTGAAACATCACCACTGGTTCTCATGACCAATTTGAGACTATTAGAGTTTCTTTGATTAAAAAAAAGTTACAATAGCTAAGAGAACCCAGCATACGCATCTAAGCTCAAGCTTACATGGAACTTTTGAAAACATGGTATGACTCCTTCTTATGACATTTCTGAAAATGGAAACCCTCTTGAATTAGTGGTGTTGGAAAAGAAAAAGAAAAAAAAATCATTTTGTATGTTCTCCCTGTAAAGTCCTGGAGTGTGATAGTGTAATTGGGATTTGGCCTCAACCCCAAACAGCTGCAGCCATCTGTTTCATATTTTGTAAACGTTTTCTCAACCAGAAATTGCTAGTTATCTAAGAAAGCAGCCTAAGGTAGAACCAACCCTCAACCAATTTGAAGAAAGCAGTTTATCTTTTATTTACTCATCAAGCATTGCTTTGTGTCTGTTACGTGCTACTCACTATTCTTCTAGCTTTTTCATCTTTACCCCTTTCTCAGCTTCCTGACACTCCTTTATCCTCTTCTCCTCCTGCTTTACTCCCTTTCCCCCTATCCTCTGGGTCAAAACCTACTCTCAGATACTTCATTCCTATGACAGTAACTGTGGTTGATGACAACTAAAAAAAGTTATGATTTCCAGGGTGATACGCATTACAACAGGGGCCAAATCCTTTGAGCTGAAAGGGTGAAGCTCTTGTGGTGTAATTGCAGGCAGGGGTTTCCTGGAAACAGATGAAGCCTCCTCCAGTCTTGCCACTCAGATGGCAGCTTACTGCTCTCCTGAGGTCAGGTCCATGCCTTTTCATATTTTTATCCCAAGTGCTTGGCACAGTGACTAGCACAGTTGGAACTCAATAGTGAAGGAAAGCTTTGGCTGGAGGAAAGCAAGCTGCAATAATAAAGATGCCTTGACACAGATGAATGGGAAAATTTTGGATTCGTTTTGAGCCAAACTGGTGTAAAGAAGTCAGCTAAAAGCTTTAAGAGAAGGTAACCTAGTCTTCTCATTTGAATTCTTCTAGGAGCCAGGGTCAGATTTGAGAGACTTCTGGGGGTTCCAGTTAGTTTTAGAAGTTACATTGGGTTTTACTTAGCAGCTCTGGTCCATTTCAATTTGTTGCATTTGTGTTTCATTAAAATTAGGATAAAAAATGTTTATTGAGCACCTACTATATAACAGGAATGCAGCTAGGAATGGTAAATATTGCTGTGTAATCCTGGGTTCCTGCCCTCATGAAGCTAATATTCTACTTAAAGGAACTGATGTGAAACCATTAATTACATAAATCAGTATTTAACTGAGTCATATTAAGTGCGACAAAGGAAAAGTGCAAGGTACTAAAAAAGCATATATTAATAACAGAGCGACATGATCTAATAAAGAAGATCAACCAAAGCTTCTCAAAAAAATATATATATATGTATATAATATTTGAGCTGATACCTGAAAAATGAATGGGAGTTATCTAGACAGAAAATTTATAAAAGAAGCGGACATTTCTGATAAACACCTTTAACATTCATTATACTAGAGCTAATCCTTAGATCAGTCTTCTTGCTGAGAATTGTCTTGGTTCCTTTCCTGATGTTCTTCATGTAAGAAACATTTTGAGATCTCTGTGACAAGCTGCCTATTCAAGACTCTAAATTCAGATAAAAGAAAACATTGGCATGGAGAAAGAAATCATTTCCATAGATGTCAACATCTTTGCGCAACACATACAAGTATACTATGATCTCACCCATTACTGTTTCTCTGTGCTCTCACCTAGGTCGTTAGCATGAATGCCCATTTGACAAACCCCATCAGTACATACACTCTAGACCAGCAGATTTCAAATTCTGACATGTCCTCAGACTAGACTTTCTATTATATTTGGCTCTGTTCAGAAAACTTGAGTGAAAAAAAAGGAATTACAAAAAAGAAAATGAGTCAAGGAACCAAAGACACCAGAGAGAGGTGGGTCTATGTAAGGGATGCTTTAACCATCCTTTTTATATTGAGCCAGTACCTTGCAAGTTCATGAAAAGACATTTCCAAGCTCAGCATGCTATTTTATGCATCACCTTCCCTTGGCCCCCTTCTTCAGCTGATTAAATTCTTGTTCCTAAAAACTCAGTTCTGACATTTTATCCTCGTACCCACTGTCCCAATCTAATTTAGATACACCTTTTTGCTCTCATTGCTTGCTACACTTTTATATCTTATCATGGCTATATTATAATAATTGATTTAATTATATAACTCATCTTCTTCTTGAGGGAAGAAGTTCCTTAAGGGCAAGGCTCATGTTTTAATCATTTTTGAGTCCCTTGTCCCTAGCAGAGTACTTAAAAAAAGAATCTATTGAATGAATTAATATTCATGAATAATAGTTACTTTTCCTTTCTTAGCCTCCAAAGAGATGTGAAAACTTAGATTTTGTTTTATCTAGTAAACAAGGCTGGTTTTGTATGTAGGAAACTTTTTTTTTTTTTTTGAGACAGAGTCTCACTCTGTTGCCCAGGCTAGAGTGCCGTGGTGTCAGCCTAGCTCACAGCAACCTCAAACTCCTGGGCTCAAGCGATCCTCCTGCCTCAGCCTCCCAAGTAGCTGGGACTACAGGCATGCG
>CAUYSK010032636.1:0-28140 GCA_963575035.1 Avahi laniger | reverse complement strand
GGAGGCCGAGGCGGGCGGATCGTTTGAGCTCAGGAGTTCAAAACCAGTCTGAGCAAGAACGAGACCCCGTCTCTACCAAAAATAGAAAGAAATTAATTGGACAGCTAAAAATATATAGAAAAAATTAGCCGGGCATGGTGGTGCATGCCTGTAGTCCCAGCCACTCGGGAGGCTGAGGCAGAAGGATCGCTTGAGCCCAGGAGTTTGAGGTTGCTGTGAGCTAGGCTGACGCCATGGCACTCTAGCCCAGGCAACAGAGTGAGACTCTGTCTAAAAAAAAAAAAAAATATATATAGATATATCTATATATATATATATATACTCATAGACCTAACATAAAAGGTAAAACTATAAAACTTTAAGAAAAATGGAGGAGGAAATCTTTGAGATCTTACAGATTAGGCAGAGAGTTCTTAGATATGATATTAAAAACATCATCCAGAAAATAAAGGTAAATTGATCTCCATCAAAATGTAAAATTTCTGCTTTGTGAAAGACACTGTTATGAGAATGAAACAACAAGCCATCCACTGTAAGGAATATTTGTGAATCTGATAGATATCTGACAGATGACTTGTCCAGAATATATAAAGAACTCAAAACCACAAGAAAACAACCAAATAAAAAACTGAGCAAAAGATAGCAATGGACACTCCACAATAAAATACAACTAGACAACCTTTAGAATCTAGGCTAAAATTGTTTAAAAACTGACAATACAATTGCTAGCAAAGATGCAGAGTATCTAGATCACAAAATGATTGAGGCACTTTGTAAATGGTTTGACAGTTTCTTATAAGATTAAACGTATACTTACCATATAACCCAGCAATCCTATTCACATGAAATGAAAACCTGTATTCACACAAAAACCTGTATATAAATGTTTATAACTTTATTCATAATTAGCAAAAATTAGAAACAAACCAAATGTAACCTCAACTGAGGAATGAGTATATACTACTATGGTACATCCATATAATGGATTATCAGTCAGCAGTAAAGAGGAACAAACTGCAGATCCATGTAACAATGTGGATAAATCTCAAATGCTACATGAAAGAAGCCAGATTCAAAAGACAAGATACCATATGATTCCATCTATATGTCAGTCTATAAAAGACAAAACAATAGAGACAGAACAAATCAAAGGTATCCAGGGCTTAAAGCGGTGGGGAGGGAGGAGGATTTTACTATAAAAGGATAGTAAAGGAATATTGGGGAGGGAGGAGGTGATAGAACTGCTTTATATGCTGAATGCTGATTGTGATGGCGGTTATAAAAATGTTTACATTTTTTTAACAAAAAATTTGGCAAGTTTTACATTTGTCAAATAAAACCAACACCAAAAGAGTGAATTTTACTGTATTTCATAATTATGTTCTCAATTTCTTAAAAAAAAAAAAACTGGGATTTTGATTGGTATTGTGTTGAATTTGTGCATCAATTTGGGAAGAAGTGACACCTTAACAATATTGAATCTTCCAATCCATGAATGCATAATATCTTCCTAATTATTTAGGTCTTCTTTAATTCTTCTTAGAAATGTTTTATGGTTTTCGATAGCATTTTTGCTAAACTCATTCTATTTTGTTGATTACTTAGAATTTTCTGTGGATGTTCACATTGTGAATAAAGACAGTTTTACTTCTTACTTTCCAATCTGTATGCTATTTTATTTTTCTTGTTTTAGTGTCTAGCTAGAACTTCCAGTGTAATAAGATTAGGGTAGTCATGTTTCCTTGTTCCCCTGTTAGAGGAAAGCATTTAGCCTTTCACCATTGAATATGTGTGGTATATGTTTTTCATGTATCTCCTTTATTAGGTAAAGGGAAGGAAATTTCTTTCTCTTCCTAGTTTGTTGAATTTTTATCATGAATAGATACTGGAATTTTTTTTTAATCAATTATTTCTTCTACATCTATTGAAATCTTTTTTTCCTCTCTGATTAATGTAGTAAATTCCATTGACTGAGTTTCATATATTAAACTAATATTATATACTTGAGGTAAACCCCACTTAGTCATTATGTATTATCCTTTTTTTTTTATTTCAGCATATTATGGGGGTACAGATGTTTAGGTTACGTATGTTGCCCTTGCCCTCCCCCCCCTGCGTATTATCCTTTACATATGTTGTTGGATACAATTTACTGAAATTTAGTAAGGACTGTTTCACATCTATACTCATGAGGGATACTGATGAATAGTTTTCTTGTAATGTCTTTGTCTGCTTTTGGTATTGGGATAATGCTAGCCTTGGGGAATGGAGTGTTGATGTTTCCTCTTCTTCAGTTTTCTGCAAGAATTTGTGAAGAATTGGTATTATTTCTTTCTTAAATGTTTGTGGAATGTACCACTTGAAGCCATCTGGTTATAGTGTCACTTTTGTGGAAAAACGTTTAACTACAAATGCAATTTTTTTTAATTTCAGAATATTATGGGGGTACATATGTTTTGGTTACATAAATTGTTTTTGTACCATGCCCATCTCCCAGATAGGCATTGTTCTTGTTAGGTATGAATTTACCCATTCCCTCCTCTCCCCTCCCACCTGCTTAATTTCCAATGAATGTTATATCCATATGTGCACATTGATGTTGATTGATTAGTTCCAATTTAATGGTGAGTACATGTGGAGTTTGTTTTTCCATTCTTGTGATACTTCACTTAGAAGAATGGGCTCCAGTTCCATCGGGTTAATACAAGAGATATTAGTTCACCATTTTTGTTTATGGCTGAGTAGTAGTCCGTGGTATACATATACACCATTTTGTTAATCCATTCATGAATTGATGAGCACTTGGGTTCTTTCCACATCTTTGCATTTGTGAATTGTGCTGCTATAAACATTCGAGTGCAGGTGTCTTTTTTATAGAATGTCTTTTTTTCCTTCAGGTAAATACCCAGTAGTGGAATTGCTGGATCAAATGGTAGTTCTACTTTTAATCTTTGAGGTATCTCCATACAACTTTCCACAAAGGTTGTACTAGTTTGCAGTCCCACCAGCAGTGTATGAGTGTCCCTATTTCTCCACATCCACACCAACATTTGTTGTTTTGGGACTTTTTGATACAAACCATTCTCACTGTAGTCAAATTCAATTTTTTAAATAGAATAGAAACTATTCAGGTTATCTATTTCTTCTTGAGTGAGCTTTGGTATTATGTGTCTTTTAAGGAATTTGTTCATTTCATCTAAGTTTTCAAATTTATTAACATATGCTTGTTCGCAATATTCTCATTATCTTTTTGAAGTCTGTAGTATACCTTTGTAATGTCCCCTCTCTTGTTCTTTATATTGGTAATTCCTTTTTTCCTGATCATTCTAACTAGAGATTTAGCAATTTTATTGATCTCAAAGAATCAGCTTTTGGTTTCATTGATTTTTTTTCTCCTTCCTTTATTTCTCTATTCTCTATTTCAGGCTTTGGCACACTGCTTCAGAAAAGGGCAAGATAGATTATTTCAATTTTTACAGGCTCTAATCTCTAGCAACTACTCACCTATGCTGTTGTAGCATGAAAGCAGCTATAGACAATATGTAAGCAAGTAGACATGGCTGTCTTCTAATAAAACTTTCGTTTACCAAAACAGACAGTGGGTTGGATCTGGCCCACAGACCACAGTTTACCAGTCCTCTATTTTGTTGATTTCCAGTTATTCCAGTTAGTGTATATACTAATATGTATATAGTTTTTATCTACTCCTTAGCTCGAATATTGAATTGACTTGGCCCAATAACTAACTAATATCTTTAATATGTAATTTCTTGTCTCTGTAGGAATATTTACAGTAGGGTTGTATGAGCTTCAAAGCAGAACTGTAGCTTCTCTCTCATGCTGTTCAAGCCTCAGGATGCATGGATATATTCTAACACTACCAAAAGGGAAATCACTCACCTCTCTTGCTAACCTAGTTTATTCTGATGAATATTCCCTGAAATTCCCCTTTATATTCTGGCTTAATAGATAAAAGAGAGGTAGGTCTTCCTTAGGTGAGTCTAAACATGTTTACCGTTTCCTCCTCTCCCCATGAGTACCTTGGTTATGAAGCCTTATTAAAATTCTTATTCGTGGTTAGGGTTATTTCCATTATTTCTTCTTAAGCTGCTCTGGCCAACTCAGAGGACTGAGTCTTCCTGGTGAGAAATGGAATGGGGGTAGCAGGGAGATGATGAATAAGAGAGAGAAAACTTGATTCTTCCATGTACTGCTCCTTCCGCCTCCCAGCCAGGTTTTACTTCTGTTCCCATTAATTGGCCTCACTCTGCATTTCAGTTTTGTCTTAATAAAACCTGGTAGAACCTAGTTGGTAAGGATTAGATCACTACCACCGATGAATATCATCTTGCTGGCTTGCTCTTGGAAGGTGGGGTTATTGTAAAGCTTGCTAAATCTTTCTATAATCATATGAAGGAATTCAAGCAGAACAAGAAGATATGTGGTATTTCCACACATAATTTCATTTTTGCCTATGTTAGTGAGTCTGATGTTGCCAGATATGGGTTATAAGAATCTCAAGATACATTGAGATATCTTGGGAAGGGGATGAAGGAAAGGACTCGGACACATTGTATTCAATGAGCTTATACGGTAGGCTCAGGTGGGGCTAGAATGTGAGTGGAGCAACCATCACTCACTTGGTTCTGCTGTCATCTTGTACTTGGTTTCCTTAAAAACAGGTAACTATCAATTCCTTCCCAAATTAATTACTCCTGTTAATTACACTTGTCATGTTCATGTCTGTCCCTTCATAGGATCTTTCCCACAGGAGACCAAAAAAAGTGCAGACTTGTGACAGGCTCACAATATACCAATGCTTATTTATCAGATCACTTTGAAATCTGACGTCTTTTCCAAATTACCTCTATCCCTCTTCTGGGGCATATAAAGGTCTCCTCATCATGATCTAACTGCCCTGGAATAAATAGTTTGTCAGTACATGTTTAGCCCTTGAGTTATAAATTTCATTTGCCCTGTCTGTATCTATCTCAGAGGCAGCCTTTCTAGTTCACATCTCAGGAGTCACACCCTAATAATCTAGTTTCTGCAGTATGTTAATCTAGGAGAAATAAAACCATACACCGTTTAGGATATTTGAGGGTTTGGGCCATTTTAAGAAAATAGTCTCTTCAGTTAGCTTAATTAGCTTAAGTCTTACAAAGTAAAAGGTTAAAGTCGGAGAGAATTATTTGAATCTATACACCCTCCTCCCCTCTCATGCCTTTGAGTGATTCCTTAATGTGCTTCAGGACTGACTGTTAATTCCTCCAAGAAGCTTTTTCCGACCCTTGTAGTATCCAACAAGTACTCTTACTTTGTGCTTTCTTGGTTCTGTTTTTACTTCGGTCACAGTGAGATGTAATTGTGTGACAGTTTCAAAGTCAGGGCATGTATTTCATCCCTGTCTTACCCTGAACCCCTGCAGAGGGCGTGCCCATGGTAGGTACTTAGTAAATATTTGTTGAATTACTGAGTCTGCCTCTGGCTTGGTATCCCTACCACAGTCCTTGGACGTTTACCTTAACCCTTGCCTCCTACGGGTCTAGCTGTGAGTATGGAGCAGCTGACAGGAACAGTCTCTTCTTCTGAGAAGAAGATTGCAGTCGCCAGTGCAGTGATTAGCCTTAAGATGTCCTGTCCTGCCAGCTGGCACAGGCTCCCTCCAATCTCTACATTAGGCCAACCTGGACTAAGTTTCTTCACGTTTTGCTTCCTTTTCTCTTCCCCTAACAGGGTTCCAAAAAGTCAAGAAGTCTTAATTGCACATGGCCAGTATAGCTAGTAGACAGGGTCTAGGCCTTCACCTAGAAGGTCCATGAGCTTGGGAGCAAGTAGCACGTGGAGGCCTAGCGAAGGGAAAAGCATTGCAACACTTACAAAGCTTTCACCAAAAAGACTTCAATTTTTAAGACACCTTTGGTTAGTCATAAGAGCTTCTCTTAGAAATGAAGCTTTCAAGAAAAAAAATTATCATAAATTATGTTTTCCCTTTAATTTGTTTGATAGTATGACCTATACAACATGGCTGCCTTTGCCTAGCTATGGTTTAGTGCCCAGCAAGAAACAACCAAAATGTTTTAGTTCTCTTTTGCATAAGGTAGACTTTGCTTGGATATGGTTACTGTTGTTGGTAATGATGTCAGGAGGCGAGATGTCATTGAGAGTGTAACCTGTGAGAATCCATGCACCTTCAGGTGAGAAATTGCACAAGCTCTTGAGAGAGCTCAACTATGGGGACTTCAGAGCTTTCTTGATCCTTGGCCCTGTGTTCTTTTCCAGACCCTGTGCATCTTAGCCAACATAGCAGATGGGACAACAGCAAAAGACCTTATTATGACCAATGATGATATCCTGCAGAAAATCAAGTATTACATGGTGAGCCCTTGTCTCCTTTCACTGCAGAATCAGAAGACATAGACTGTAGCATTGTTAGCTCAAAACAAATTGGGCATAAATTTTTAAAAAGAGAAGAATAGACTACTCTGTGACAGATTCAAGAATTCTCTTCCATCCTGAAGAAAAAGAAAAAAAAACTAACTCCTTAAAGCTTGTACCATTAATATTACCACCCGCCACCCCACACCCCACTCCTTGTCTTGTACTGATTGCCTCCCTCTTACTCAGTGAAGACTTGGGCTCTTGGCTTTCTTGCAGTACCTCCCAATCACTATCTTCCCTCTCAAGGCTTCAATCCCATGGTGGATGAACTCTCAAGCCCCCAGTACCATAGTTCCTTGACCTGTTAGCTTCCAAACACAATCTGCTACCAGCTGCCATGGCCATACTCTGTATCTTATCACCAGAAACTGCCCCTGCCAAAATCTGTATATTAAATACCCCTCCTCTTTTCATTCTGTCAGTGTCTCCTAACAAAATTCTAACCACGGAGGAACCCTTCCCTCCTCCCCTTGCCACACTGGTCTGTCTTCTTTTTGCCTGTCATATCAAAGCTGAGTGGCTCACATTTACAAAACCCAAATGGGCACTCAGTGATTCTCTGCTCAGCTGGCACCCTCATTCTCCACAAGAACGGTTCTTACCTGCTCCTCATTCTTTAGACTTCACCTCTTCCCTCCTCCATCACTTTCAACTTTTTGTTTTATTGATAAAATACAAGTTAAAATCCTTCAGTGTCTCCCTCTTGCCCCCTGAATTAAGTTCATGCTCCCTTATGATGGCCTGTCAAGTCCTGCATGACCTAACCCATCTATATCCTCAGCTCCTCTCATTCTCCTCCTCCCTTTGTTCACTGCACTGGCCTCTTTCAATTCCTCAGAAAGGCTCTACTCTTTCCTGCCTCAGGATCTTCACACATGCTGGCTTGTCTGCATGGAAGACTTTTCTTCCTACTCCTCCTCACACTTCAGATCTCAACTGAACTGACACTTCCTCGCTGGGCTCTTACGTTTATGGTTTGTTCTTACTGCATTCTATTCCCTTCCTTCAGAGCACTTAACTCAGTTATAGTGATATATGTTTATTTGTGTGCCTACTAGCTGTCTCCTCTACTAAAACATAAGCTCCGTGAGGACAAGGACCTTGTCACTTTTGTGTACAATTGTATATCCAGCACCTTTACAGTGCCTAGCCCTTACATACTCTGTAAATATTTGTTAAATGAAAACCTTACTGCTTCAACCAGGAATTCCCTTATCTTCCCAATACCAAAGCCACATAGTATCTTTAATCTTTTAAAAGTTTTCCTTAACTTCTCATGCTCATCAAGGTATACCTGTTTTTCTGTTGCTGTTCAAAGCCTTACTTCTTAAAAGCATTTTTTCTGCATATACTGTCTCCTTCATTACTTCTAAATTAACTCTTTAATCTGCTGCTTTTGGCTGCTACCCCCGTCACGCAACTGAAACTGTTCTAGTCAGGATCACCAGTGACCTCCATGATGCCAAATCCAAAGATGCTTTTCTCCCCTCATCTAACCCCACATAGCACAGCTGACTGTTTCCTCCTCCTGGAAATGTCCTTTTCTCTTGGCTTCCATGACACCATACTTCCCCACTTAACCCTGGACCCTCTTTTCTTCCCTCCTACATGCTCTACTGAGACCGGTGGTTCACAACCTTGATTGCACAATAGGACCTCCTAGGGAGCTTTCAAAGACTGTTGTTTTGTCTTCTTCCTCTCAATACTCTGATTTAATAGGCCTGGGATGATGTAGCCTGGACATCAGAACTTTTTTAAGTTCCCTGAGTGGTTCTTATGTACAGACATAGTTGAGAACCACTGGCTTAGGGAATCTCAGTCACCCCCATGCCTTGTGCTGTCATGTCTATGCTGGTGATTTCTAAATGTGTACCCCAGCCTAGACCTCTCTTCTGACTCTGGACTCATACTCCTGCCTACTCAGCATCTTCATGTGGCTGTCTGATAGCCTTTGAAGTTGATGTTTAAAAATAAATTCTTAAGTATCTCCCCTATACCTAAATTTCTCCTCTCCTGGTTGTTCCTGTTTAGTATAGTCTAGCTCTGCCAGCTATCCCATTGCTCAAACCTGGAGTCTATCTAGATTTCTCCAGCTCTGTCCCTTCTTTCCTCCAATTTATCAGAAAGTCGTATTAGCCCTTCCTCCAAAACTGATCTTCAATCTGTTTGTGTCTGTCACTACTGCCTCCACCTCAGTCCAAGCCGCAGCATCTCATGCCTGATTAACTATAATAATATTAGCCTCACAGACACTTCTGCACTGTCACTCCAGTCCCGTCAGCCTGAGTGTCCTTCCACCATTGAAATCTTCCAGGGCCTTCCTGTCAACTCCGAATGAAATCCACAGTCCTTACTCTGGCCTACAAGGGCCCACAATTTGGCCATGCCAAACTGAACATATAGCCCTGTTTTACCTCAGACCTTTTCAGGAACTTTTCCTCCTCAGAATTTCTAGCCCCTTGCTCTTTGCACATCTGGCACCTTCCAGTTCTTTAAGTCTCTGTTTAAATGTTGCCTTCTTCAAAGAGACCTTTTCTGTGCACTCCACCTAAATTGAGTTCCCACCTCTCCATCCTCTAGTTTTCTCTACCATAGCAATTTGTTTCCTCAAAAAATACTTATTGAATGAATGATGAATAAACTTATATATAGTAAGTGTTTATTTATTGTAGTATGTACAAGTTCATTTTTTCAACAAATATTCCTTGATGATCTGAGGCTGGGAGCAGATGATAAGTTTTTTCTGTTTTGTCTTAGTGGAGCCCCAACTGGACATCTCTCTAAAAGTGTTAGCAGGTAAAAGAAGAATAAATCACTAACCACAGAATTCTAGTGGAGGAAACCACATCTGTTTCTTTGTCTCTGCTTAGTTGAGGTAGAGTCCTACATGAGAAGATAAGTCTGTCTTGGCCGTGAAGAAACTATAGAGCATATTTTGCCATTGATATTCCTTCACATGTACACGAATTATTTGAATGTACTGGGAATTTTTTTAATTAACCACTAAGAAAATCATCTGTAAAGATTGTTTTACTATTGGGTCCTCTTTCATTTAGGAGAAAGCATTCTATGTGGATAAATGTTCCAACTTAACCAGAAATGGTTGTACTTTCAGTACACAAAGAAAAATAAACAAGAATTGTGTTTAGAAGAATAGGAGCCATAGTAGAGACATTTGATAAATCAGCTAGAGATTTGATCAAGTTTTTTAGGATGTTCCTATAGAAATAGGAGTAATTTAATTATTTCAGAAGCTGAATATTTAAAATTCTTGTTTTCAACAAGTGGTGTCAGAGGAGTAAACCATTTATAAATTGTGTGTGAACGTCTAGTTGTTGCAGAACTTCCTGACCATATCTTCACTTTCTTCTCCAAAGGAATTATTGGTTCATTTGAATGAGATAATCAGTAGCTTAAGAGATAAATACCAAATGTTCATCCACCCAATTTGTTGTCTACTAGTGACCTGAAAACATAGCCTAGTCAAAAGCACGGCATTGTCGTATGCCAGTGTTTCTGTGTGCATGGGTTGAATCATAAATTGCATACTGTACCTATGATCCCAGGGATATTTTTTTTGGCCAACCAGATGGTTTTTAAAATTTGAATTAGAATGTCTTTTGACAAGGTTTACACTCCTCAATTTACCACATTCCCCATCATTCCGTATTATAGTTAGCCCAACCTTTTCACTCATTAGTGTTAACTTCATGGCCTGTCAAGACATGTGAGTTTAAGGCCTCTGCCTCAAACTTTCAGACTATTGAAATTGCCTATGATAGGTCACCAAAAAAATGATCTAAAATGAAATTACCTCAATTTTTTTTTCCCTTTCTGCATCAATAGGGTCATTCACATGTCAAACTGCAGCTTGCCGCTATGTTTTGTATATCAAACCTCATATGGAATGAAGAGGAAGGTAAGAGATTGGTGAGATTTATTCTGAAGAAAGTTGCTGGAAGAAAGTTACACGGGGAAGACAGCAGATGCCCCTGAGATCATGGGCAGAGGCCTTGCTCACTGGACAATCTGGCCCAAGCACCCTTAGAGTCGCCCTGGTGTGAGAATCAGTGGGACTAGCCTCGGGCAGCTGGACAGTTAACACTGAGCCCCTACTTTGGAGCCAACACTATGTCAGATTATAGGGGGTGAGAGTGAGAAGTGAAAGTCCCTGCCCTTGAGAGAGCTGATGAGAAGAATGGTGAGATGCACTTGATATAGATGAGAGGAGAGAGTGAGCAGAGGAAGCACACACGAGGACTAACGGCAGATAAGCATGATGCGGAGAAGAGGGTGTGTTGGTGAGAAATGAGAAGTACAATATGACTGATAAAGTGGCCTGTTGGAGTCCTCTGTAGATCAGAGGTTCTTCATTTTGGCTGTATATTAGAATCACCAGGCCAATTAAATCAGAATCTCTGAGGTTGGGCTCCAACCCAGGCCTAAGAGTTTCTTAAAGCTCCCCAGATGATTCCAATGTACAGCGGAGGTAGTAAACACATTTAGGAGAGCAATGGATCTTGGTGCTGGGTTGGATGCATTAGAATCACCTGGGAAACTTTTTAAAATGCAGGTTTCTGGCTCCATCCTTAGAGATTCTTATTCACTGGGTCTAGAAAGGGCCAGATCATGAGTGAGTCACTGTAGGCACTTCAGTGGGGAAGGCTCTAGGGGATTACTCTGCTCAGCAGCTGTGTCCCTAACAAAGTACAAGGTGGCAAAACTGGATTCAACCCACAGACCTAGATACCACGCACTAGCCATGTATCAGGGAGACAAAGCCACCCTCAAGGAGGTCTTAGTCTAGTTGGAAGATAGGACAGAGTGCTATGAAATTGGAACTGCCAATTATGCAAACTGAGAGATAGCAAAAAGTGCTAGGAGGACAGAGGAGGGTAGAAGACAATGGAGGGGGGAAAATAAGACCTGTGTGGGGTAAGAAAAGCCTGGCCAAGCCAGGGCTGTGGGTATGTCCTGAAAGAAGTGACTGAAGTTGGGAATCAGTGGCACAGGGCCTTGTACCAGGCTGAAGAATCTGACCTTGACCCTATAGTCCATGGAGAAATTAGTCCAGCAGCAGACCCCAGGATGGACTGCAATTAGGTAGAAGGCTGCTGGAGAGTCCAAGCATGAGGGACATCCAGCTACCTTGGGGGAGGGTGGAGAACAAGGGGACTGAAGGGGTGGGGAGGGAAGGACACCGGTAAGCATCTAGGTTGTTGATTATACATTAGAGAGCAGCTGCCTGGGTCATATTCCCAGTAACCTGCTAGCTTTAATCTTTTAGGTTCACAAGAACGTCAGGATAAATTACGAGACATGGGCATCGTAGATATTCTACACAAACTGAGTCAGTCACCAGATTCAAACCTTTGTGACAAGTGAGTATCAGTGTAAAATAGCCTTGCTTTGAGCTGTGTTGGAATATTTTATGAAAGGATTTGAGTTGCTTAGTAATTCATATGGCCAAACTTGAAATCTTTTAGGTTCTTAGATTTCTTGTATAATTTTCTGTGAGCCAACTGTGTGACATTTGAATGAGAATAGTTACCAGGTTATTAAAGACACTCACCTTACTCTGAATTAATGTGAGTCTGGGCCATCTTAGTGTATAGGATCCAGAGGCCACTCCCTTACATTCCCTTGATCTTTAGAGTAGAAATGCATGTGGCCTTTTAGAAAGCAGAAAAGCCAATAATGAAAACATTGATTAGCTCAAAACGTCACTGAGCACCTGCCTTACGCCAGTCTGGCCTGGCTGCTGGCGATACAGCAGCAACTAAGGAATACAGCAGTGACCACTAAGGAGTTCCTATCCTCAGAGAGCTCACCATATTCTGGGAGAGGCAAGAGTTAGAACCAAAGACCCAACTAACCTCAAAATATCCAAACATGTTTTTCCTAGCCATATATCCTCTCTTGTAACAGTCTTCCTTTTCCAGCTCACTTCTGTGTATAACAAAGCAGGGAACATCAGCTCTTTCATTCTCCAGACTCTTGAGCATGGCTCAGAAGCCCTTCAACCCCCATGGTCTTGCCCTACCATTGTTACCCTTCACCCACATGCTCACCCTGTATGCCAGTTGTATACACCCATGTACAGTGTCACACCTTCATGCACTTATACATTCTATTCCATCTGATTTGCTATCCCAATCCCCTCTTATCTGAGTCCTCATTCATTCAACAGATATTTCTTTTTAACACCTTCCTTCTACCAGGCATTATTGTAGACATCGAAGGTATAATGGTGAATAAAATTGATGAATGCCATTCCTTCATGGAATTTGCATTCTGATACAGGAGATAGATAATAAGTAAATGAATATGTAACACAATATTAGGTAATGAGAGGTACCGTGAAGAAAAATAAAGCAAAGTAAGGGAATGTAGAGTAAAGAAAGTTTCAATAGGTTAGTCAATAAAGGCCTCTCTTCTGAGGATGTAACTTGTGGTCAGAGACCTGGTTGAAATGAGGGAGATTTCATCTAGGCAACATTTAGAGGAAGATTATCCCAGTTGGAGGTGACAGTAGGTTCAAAGCCCTAAGGCAAGAGTGAATTTGGCATATTCAAGGAATAGCAAGACCAGTGGGGCTGGAGCAGAATAATGAGGGGGAAAGTGATAATAGGTGGGAGGAGCCAGATCATGAAGAGCCTTATAGGCTGTGGCAAGGACTTTGGCTTTTATTCAGAGTTTAATAGGAAGTCATTGAGGAGTTTTTAGCCGAGGAGACATTATTTGATTTGAATTTTTAAAAGATCGCTCTGGTGGCTATATAGAGAATCATCTGTAGTAGAGCAAGAATAGAGACAGGGAGACCAGTTAAAGGCTATTGCAATAACGTAGGTAAGGTATGAGGGTGGTGTGGTTGAAGTATTGAGAAGTAGTCAGATTCTGAATTTAATCTGAGAATAGAGCCGATGGAACTTGCTTACAGATTCCATATAGGATGTTAAAGAGAGGAAAGGAAAATGGCTAGGGTTTTAGCCTGAGCAACTCATAGAGGGTGTTGCCATTTGCCAAGATGGTGAGGAATATAGGAGATGTGAGTTGGGGTAGGGAGAGTCAAAAGTTCTTGTTTGGGCATGCCAACTTTAGGATGCCTGTTTGATATCCATGGGACTCAGGGGAGAGAAGGGTTGGGGATATAAATGTGGATAGTGTTTAAAGCCATGGAGCTGGGTAAAGTCATCTAGGGTGAGTAAAAAGAGAGAGGAAGGCTAAGGACCACGATCTGGGGCCCTACAACATTTAGAGGATGATGAGAAAGATCCAGCAAAGGAGCAGAAGGAACAGTGAGGTAGGCAGAGACTCGGGCACATAAGGTATCCTGAAAGCAAGAGAATAGAATGCCTAGAAAATGGCCATTCATCCTTCGAAACTCAGATCAGGTAGTCATCTCCAGAAAACCTTGCCTGACCCCCTCTGCCCCTCCCCACCCCAGGCTTTGCCAGAGATTCCTTCTGTACTCCCACAGCATCTATAGAACACATCACACTGTATCTTGGCTGTCAACTTGTCTGGCTTCTCCACTGAAGGGAAAAGGCACTTAGTAACTGCTCAAGTGAATGGCTGTCCCAGTTTCTGTGGAGCACACAAAACAGGCTGGACCTCTGCCTCCCTGAAGCTTACCATCCTGTAGGTTAAAGAGACAAATCCCTGAATAAACTACAATCCAAGGCTGCTGGTCGGATGCGTATAACATCAAAGTCAGGTCCAGCAGCATACTAAAGGCTAGATTTGAGCCTGTACCTTGAGAGTGGAACTCTGCTTCCCCCTCTGCAGCTGCTGGCTTAAATGATGGGCTCTGTGAGCCCATCTCTTCTAGCTGAGAGCCAAGTTGTTCGCTGGGGTTTTTCTCTCATATTTGTTCAGAAGTGAAAACAGTTCTCCTTAAAATAATCTCTGGGATGATATAGAATGCTAAATGGCTTTACCAGCTTGAGGTGGGATAGGTTTGGCCTTGGCTGCATTGCTTAGACCAGTCTGGTGCTATTTTCCCAAATTTGTGTGGCATATAAGTTTTCAGCTCTTCTTAAACTTAAATCCTCATTAAAAGAATCAAGGTCTGAGCTAGCCAACCCAAGTCCATCTAAGGAAAGGTAATCTTGACTCCAAAACTATCCATCTAAAAGACTCCTTGGATAATAATAGATAATAGGTAATAAAAGTACAGTCTCTGAAGCCCAAAATAATCAACATAGCCAACCTCTGAGTAAGATCCAGAAGGAATTTGAATTGGCAGCTTTAAAGAGTAATACAGGATGTCAGTCATGGCCCTCATGTGGACATTCCCATCATGGCACAATGAAGTCTGTCACCTAAAGAAGACATCTCTCAGGTTCAATCTGTCTTGAAGACTTTGAGATCCTTTGACTTTCAAACACTTACAGATGAAGAGCTATTGCTAACCAACCCTCTCGACCCCAAGCTCAGAGGACCTCAGGACTGCAGTGGCCTGAGGCTCCCACCTCCATCAGAACTACTCTTCGCAGCCTGTTTATGGATTTGGGGAGTCAGATGAATGGTCTGTGGCATCATTCATAAACTTGTTTCTGAAAATGTCCTTGTAGAACCCAGCTCACTCATAACTTGGTAACAGTCTGTCTAGGGCTTTCTGTTCTGATGGATTGGACTATTCATACCCATCCTCTTTAGAGACAGTCTTACGTAATTGCAAGAATACTCCTTAGTATACTACTTTAAAAACTGTAGATGATACCCATTACTTCATGGTAGAAACTACACTTGAGTCCAGCTTATTGCATGCCTAGTCTACTTGGTATTACTTTCATCATATAATAGTACCTGAAAATTATAGCCTTTTCTTTCTACATCTTAGAAGAGGAGACCATTGATAAGACCTAACTTCTTAACTCCCATAATTGAAGCATGCTTAGAAATTTTACCAAGCTTGTGATGGGGAGTAGTAAAGGAGGCCTCCTTGAGCCCAACTCAAAGGAGTTCACTTTTGCAAGGATCAGGATAGCTTAATCTGTGGTCCCCAACCCCCGGCCCAGTACTGATCCCTGGCCTGTTAGGAAGTGGGCCATGTATCATCACCTGAACTCCTGAACTTCATACTACCTACCCCAACCCATGACAGCCCCCACGCCCCCAACCCTTGGTCCATGGAAAAATTGTCTTCCATGAAACCAGTACCTGGTGCCAAAAAGGTTGGGGACTGCTGGGTTAAGTCACTGTTCACATTTTCTCTTTTTCCCTCCACCTGGCCACCTTCTTCCCTAATCACCATAGCAGGCCACATCCCACATTGACCAGCTAAGGTGTCATCATGTGTAATGAAAAGAACAAGATAAGATTGTAACCTTCTTCCACAGTCCTGAGGCATTGGAACCATGAGCCATGCACCTTCTAATCAGTACCTCAACACCTTTTTGCTTGGTCACTTTTCCTTTTAGCTTCCTAGAATCCTATGTTTTCCTCCCTTAGTGTTGTGCGTCACTATGTAAAATCCACATGACAGTGAGAGAAAGTAAAGAATTCCAGATCCATCACAACTATGTGTCAGTGACAAAGGAAAACTATAGAATGTCAGCACTTACAAGGGGATGTGGAATGTCACTGAGCCACAGCACGTTTAAGAGCAAGAAGAGCCCTCTGAGAGAACCACAGGAAGAATATAGCCAGAGTGGGTTTGAGGTATCTGCTCACTGCAGATCTCTGCTCCTTAAGGTGGGTTCCCACCTGAACTCACTCCAGTTCTACTTTTTTAGACCTCCCTAATTACCATCATAGCCACAGGCTTTTTCCCTCCATTATAATTCTGAGATGATGGCTAACAGGAACTTTGTGATTTCAGGGCAAAGACAGCACTGCAGCAATACCTGGCATGATGGGAGCACCCCCAGGCACCTGCGAGCATCCCGCATCCTTGTTTAAGGACGTGCAGGAACTAGCCTCATTTGATTCCTTCTATTTGCACAAGTCACCTTGGACTGCAGGGAGCTGTTTTGCAAAAGCAATTTAGTAGGCTTAGATCTCAAATTCATCTTGAGAACTTTTTTTTGAGGTAGTGATTTCCTCAGAGGACTATTGTGTTTTGTTTTGGTTTTTTTTCTGAGCTACCTGGACTCTTTATTAGAACAATCAATCATTTTCCTTTGGACCTACAATTTTTTGCCTATGCTGCAGCCACTTTGTGAGAATGAACATGTCTGTGTGAACACACAGGCATGCACAGGAGTGTTTGTGCGTGTGTGCACGTGGGCCAGAATGAATGGATGTGTGTGTGTGGGATACCTCAGATTTTTCTTTTCTTATTTTGTGTGAAAATCTCTTTTCTACAGATTTTCCAGGGTTTAAGCATTGCTTGCTGTATAAAAAACTTTACTGAATTATATACAGTTTGAATGAAATGTTATTTTAAAAACAAAACAATTGTTAAGTGTTCCATAAAAGTTATGTTGAATTTTGGTCAGATGAATATTTGTAAGTAAAAAATATATGCATTTCTGAACCTCAACTTACATAGATTTTCTTTATAAAAAAAAAAAAAGACAAAGAAAAAGTTGGCTATAGTTGGCCTGAATAACAGGCACTATACATGGTGCTGTGCAAAATAGTAAGCTAGCATCTTACTGCCGTCAATATTAGCAGGTACAGAGCCTTTTTTCAGCCTAATTCAATAAGTTCTCAGGCTTCCATGTCAGATGTACAGGGAAGAGTATGGTGAGGTGACAGATTCACCGTAGGTTCTTTGGACCATCAAAGGGAAATATAACTACTGATAGCGAAAGCCCAGCCAGGACTCTGGTAGACTACCCTTGACAGGAACTGAGGACTGAGAACCTCCCTGCTGTCCTAAATCCTGCCATTGGTGTAGCAATATCTGGCTGAATTTAGAACCAGTCATGGAACCTTATGCTCATACTAAAAGTAGATCATCACTTCCTGGAAACAGATCACCTTGTGCTTCCTGAAACAGCATATATCACTGTGAAACTAAAGAATGTTCTACAGATACATCTGTAGAAAGAAGCAAAGAACAGGATAGTTTAGAAAGCTGTCTTTCTCTTAGCCATACTCAGCAAAGTCTACACTGGTTGCTCAGGATTGCTAGTTGGTATGCTTCTGTAAAATGAGATTGAAATTTTAGTAAAAGATGCAGCTAAGCTCTTTTCCTGCATGAAACTAAAAGCATTCAAGTTGAGAGTGGGGAATGAAATCTCCCCAGGGTGACTGAAGGTGGCTTCTTTTTACAGTGAGTGCTGTTAGCCCTTCTGCATCCCTTAGCTCTGGCACCGGCTCCAACTTCTGGGTCAGCTGCAAGGTGAACTCAACAGAGGTTGCTCTTGACTGTTTGGAGGTAGAACCAGCCTTCCTTTCTCTTTGCTAAAAGTAAGTGAAAGGCATAATGGCCAGAATGCCAGGTCTGTAGTCCAGAAACTTGTGGTGAGTGTGTGCCAGTGACGGGGCCCCATCCTCGCCCACCAGCCACCCCTGATGGGGTTGCTCATGTCACAGCCACCCACCCTATCACCAACCTGCACCTTCCTTGGAAGATTAAATACGTTCGAATGCAAGTGAATGTTTTTAAAATGTATTTAATACAATTTTTCCTGTTCTCAACATGACCACCCAAGATTCAAACACAGAGATTTCCAAGTTGTTATTTTTTCAGAATATCACTTATTTTAAAATCTGTCACAACAGGACTTGGATTTTGTGCAGATATCAGACTGCTAATGTGAGAAAAACAATTTGAAGAAACCTAGTTTATTGGGAATAAAGCCTTATTTAGGCCTACTCATTTGTAGTACTGCAAAAATATCCATGGTTCGCGTTTGTAACACTATAGTGTTGGTATTTAAAAGTACCCAGTAAATACAAAGAAACCAATAATTAATTGCTGAGACAATCTTGAACCCAAGTAGCATTAGAAAATTGAAGACCCAATGAAATAACACTTTATCACTTAAACTCTGTGGATAAATCTTGCCTGTGGGTATAAACAGATGGTCAAATAAAAAATGCTTTACTATAATTAACTTCTCTGATTTGAATGAAGGGAAATGTATTTATTAAAACAAAGCTGTTTGCTGCTTTATGCAGGTGCAGTGTTCAGACAGCAAGGAAGTGGGAAGAATGGGACATGGTCTTATGTCTACACCCAAGTTCTTAACTAAGCTTCTCGCTCTAATACTGCATTCTGTTTCTCCTTTTGTGCCCTGATTGTAACCCAAAATTTATGAACTAGAAAAGAATGTCCAATTTAATAAGTTGCATTTTTTTCCTTAAGCACTTTATTCAGAACAATACATGTTCTTCTGGTAGTGTTTGGATAATATGATTTTAACACATGCTAATAAAAGCCAAGAAAAATCATGGCAACTTCTAAAAAGGAGTCTGTTTTCCAAATGTCTAAAGCATTAGGAAACATTAGAAGATAATGTGTACTGGCTTTTGAAAACTGTGATTCTTGGTGAACGAAGGGCTGGGAAATGGCTTTGCATTTCAGGGTGGGGGCTGGTGCCTTTGGGTAACTATGGCTCCTGAGGCATCTCCAGCAGTTTGGGGACCCCTCTCTATTTGACCTCCTGAAGGCCAGGACCCTTTACAAGTGGCCACTCCCAGCCACCAAGACACCTCCTCCCCAATATTGTGTCCACCCCCTCCATCCTCTCCTTCCCGTAGGTGTGCCACAATCCACTGCCACCACCTGCTGGACTCAGACCCAGGGTTTGGCAAATGGCCAGCTGCACAGTGCACAAACAGCTGCTGTCCCTCTGCAAGGACCCACAGGTGCTCTTCATTTACTGTGCACTGCCTTCTTTTCTCCATCTCTAAAATGTAGACAGTACCTCCTATCTTAGGACCTCGCTTGAAACAGAAAGCCAAGGACACCTGCCCCCATAGCATAGAGGGCTAGCAAGGGAGGGAATTCTAGTGGAGGGGATCTCAGAGGACACAAGGTGAGACCAGAAGAACAGGAGGAAGGCCATGGAGGCCCCCCACAGGGATAACTTGGAAGTGAGGCCTAGGAAAGGAAAGGGAAATTCCCACCCCAGGTGCTGATGGAGAGCTGACAAAAAGAGGTCCCAGCACCTTAACGCTTGGGATAGGGGCTGGTGCTGCCCCTATCCTGCCCCTTTGCACTACCCTTCCCTGGTTACTGGACAGAGAGCAGATGTTTATTTCCAGCATGAGAGAAGTTTTGGTCCAGGATCTGGCTTCAGGGAAAGCTAAAAAGGAGCTTCCCAAGGGTCATAGAGTAGACTACTGCACCACCTTTCCTCCCTCCATCTCTGTACCCCCTGGCTCCTGGCTGTGGCTTTGCCAAGCAGTCAGTCCTCTCGCTGTGTGGAGGGCAAGAGCAAGTCTTTAGAATAGAACCACTCTCCTTGATTTCATGGGGCTGAGCCTGCCCTCCTCCCTGTCAGGCACTCACACCCAGGAGCTGAGAGGCTTTAAAGCCAAAAACAGCACCCATCCTACAGCCCCTGGTTTGCTTCTGTTGTGGGAAACCAGGCCCAGGGTCTCTGCCAAAGTATTCCATCCTCTGAGAGAGAGCTGACATTTGGGCCACTCTGAAGAACCCCCTACCTTCCCTGCATTCCTTATGCCGTGAACCTTCTGGACTCTTAGGGAAAAGATGTCCAGCATTGCTGAACCCACAGCATCCCTGAGCTACCAGTAGTGAGAGAAAGGGGCATGTCATCACCCCTCCCACTGTGGTCCTGTCACCTAGCACCCCTCCTGCCCTCCACCTGGCCTGCTCTGACCTTCCCAGCTGCTTCCTGGGAAGGGTTAAAGATCCATTGCTGACAAACATATCTTCCTGACAGGCTCAGTTCCCCCACCTACTCCTCCCCTCTTCTGCTTTCAGAAGCCCTGGTGGCTCCATCTCATCACCAGTGATGGAAGATCCTTGGCTTCCTGGATTCTGGGGAGATCAGATAGCTGTCAGCTGGGTACACCCCCTCCTCCAAGTAGCTCATTCAGAGCCACACAACTCCTGTGATGTGGCAGCTCAGACAGGGCTCTAGTGCTTCTCCAAGTTGTTTGCCAGCTGTGAGGTGGGCACAAAGCCCACTCACAAAGGGGAGAGCATAGCCCCGTGATGGGCTGTGTCTGGGGGTCTGGAACAGTGGATCCAGCTTTCCTGACAGATCCTGTCATGAGGACTCTGTTGAGCACATTGTTTCTCGTGGGGGCCCAGTATAGGTCTTGATGAGTGCTATGGACTTGTGTGTTTCCATACAGAGGTCACACAAGGTCATGGGAAACAGTAGCCTTAAACAGCAGGGCCCACCCAATGTCGCGGGCCTTGGTTCCCACCTTTAAGCAGCTTAACTCGTCCTTCTGTCCCCAGAACCAACACAGGGCCTAGCACACAGTGCCTTATGCCAGGCTGACAGGAAGTGTAATGTACCCATGAAGAGGTCTTCTGAGAGCTGACTGCCCATTAAGAATGCTTCAAGTCATAGGAGTGAACTCTTCTGGAGAAAACCAGTGAATGACAAGGAGATGGCGGCATTTGCCTCACGGTGTAGGCCTTTATCTCAGAAAGGAATGAATAGACCTGGGCTTGATGAATTTACAAATATACCGAAGAGCGAACTGGTAAGAAGTAGTGACACTGTGTGATAATATTCCCAGGGGGTCATAATAATTACTTTCTACTGAAGTCCTGTGCCCCTTAAGGGAAGAACCACGGAGGGATGGCTATGCCGGGCAATTTGGTGAAAACTGAAGGCAACCTGGCCCCACTAGGAGCTCTCAGGTTTTAAAATTAAACTTTAGTCAGAATTAGAAACCAAAAAAATGGGGGAGGGAAGCATCAAGAAAATTAGATGAACCCTGGTCCCAAATGTGACTTCCCTGCATTACTTATGAACATGCCCTGATTCATGGAGAACCACAGATGGGCAAGTCCGACAGCATTCAATGACTGCTACATGACTTGGGCAGGCGGCATGAGGAGGTACTCAGAGCTGATTTATACCTGCCTCCACATCAGTGTGCCTGCAAGTGTCTTAGTCCATCTCGTTGCTCTGTTTTCAAGTTCGTTGTACTAAGTTAAGCAATAAAATTGTTTCATCCATATAGTAGATTTATTGTTGAAACACTGTCCCATGTAATACAGTATCCTCTGAGATGACACCATATCTCACAGCAAAGTGTAATAGCTGATGTCCATTTATTTTGTAAAATCCCAGAGACAAAAAGTGTGCGTTCTATACACTATTTAAATAATGCTGGAAAGTATATACTATTATTTTCATTGTCCATGAAAGGCAGCTAAACCAAAAAAGTATTGTTGCTTGAAATAATAGGTTCCAATTCTGAAGGTCCCTTTTGAGCGGCAGACCCAAGTGCACTGCCATTTCACCCTGGTCACGTGCTGCAGAAGAGCAGCACAGCCATCTCAATCCACATCCTCGGGGATGCCAAGCGCCTCAGTGGGGCCTGCGGCTCCTTCAGCCTCACCGCCTATGGATGACAGATGCTCTATGTAGGATGCCCTGTCCCAGTCTTGCCCCACCCACATCCACAAAGAAACAGGAAAAGGGGGCTCTGACGGCACCACTGCAGATGAAGTTAGGAGGCAAGGTGGGAGGGACAGCAAAGGGAAGCCTAAGGCGCGTGTTAGGGACTAGGGATTAATTAGAATGAGTAGCATTTCTCGAGCACTAATGTGTCAGGCACCAGGCCAAGAGCTTTATGTCCTCTTTTCATCTTCACAGCAGCTCTGTGAGAAAGATTACTATTCTGAAGTTGTTAGTTTAGGATTATAATCGGTCTATCATTATCTCCAATTTTACAGATGAGGAAACTGAGGCCCAGAAAAGGTCAGAAATTTTCCGGAGTCTATTCAGCTGAGGAGTAGTGGAGCCAGGATTCAAACCCAGGATTGCTGTCTCCAGAGCTGTTGACTCCTCCCCCAGTGCCTTTTTCTTAGCAGGAAAAGCACTGGGTACATTGAAAGTACCCCCCAAACTGAGATGGTATGACACATCAAAACAAATGGGCAGAACATCAGCACCCCAACAAGGCTGCTTTAAACAAGCGTCCTTAGGAAGCTGTGAGTGTATTCCCAGGATGTGGCCTGGGCTCAGACCCATCTGGAATCGTCTCCTTTGCTCATTATCACCTCAGGCCAAAAAGTCAGGCTCACAATCTCCCCCACAGTCCCAATTAAGTATTTCCCAACGGAGTCACCTGCTTTAGACTTGACCCTGAGTTACACCTATTTACTTCTAATCACCCCAAAAGGATGAAGATATTTCATGAAACCTGGACACAACAAAATGCATCATGGGCTCTCTCTGAGGGCAGGTCCCAGAGGAAAGCTGGCTCTACAGGGCTCACCTTCCAGAGTGAGAGGATGGGTAAACAGGTCTCTACATGGAGCCACACTGCCCAGGATTTCCTGACTCCCTGGACTCCGTGGCACTGTCAGCTTGTTCCTCAGCTGGCAGTAGAAGGGTTAAGCGAGAGGCAGCACAGGTCAGCTCCTGCCCCACCTTACCTTGCCCTCTGTCCACCTGTTCTGACTTGGCTGGATTTCGGATCTTGAGACCATGAGCATATCAAACATTTAGGCAAATACATTGGTTAAAACCCAAACATTTAGACACACATAGGTTATTACCATTTCAGAGCTTCATGTGGCCTTCTCCCAAGAATCCAACTCTCACATCCTTTTGTTTTTCCCAGGATATTCATCCCCAACCCCTTCTACCTCACCTCAGGCTCAGACCAGAGATATGGAACCCAGTGACAGGAACAGCACAGGCCAGGCCCAGTTCTCCCACTGGATGTGAAATGGGCTGAGTCACATGAGCTCTGGATCCCTTGGAGTTCTCACCTGGATTGGGAGGTGGTGATGATCCAGCGCTCCTTTCCCAGAGGCTGCTCCCATGAAGGGGAAGGTCCTAAACTATCATCTCGCATTCAAATGTGGGGCTGAGGGATTTGAGGGTCACAGTAGGCTCCAGGCAGAGGGCCCCTCTGCGCAGCCCCTGCTTCTCAGCAAGCCCTCTAGGGGCTTGGCATAGGGCCTGTGGAGCACAGAGCATGTGAGGGAGCCACATCTGGCCTCTGACTGGCTTTGAAGTAGGCTTCCGGAAAGTTAATTAAATTTTCTCAGTGGTTTCCATGGGGAAATGCAAAGTTCTTTTGCAATGAATATATGACTCCAAAATCAGAAGCAGCAAAAAATTTAATGAAGTGTTAAAAAGCAACACTGTTATTCTGTGAAAACAAAACAGTTTAGTATTGATACTTAAGTTATATAATGACCCATATTTTCAGAAAAGGACTTTATTAGATTGAATACTTATTTGCCAGACAATTATTACCAGTCCTCCCACACACTCAAACACATAGTCACAAATGCCTTTTCATCTCAGATTTAATAAACACCAAATCTGCCTTGATGACTTACCATGAGGCTTCTATGTCTTTGTCTGAAAACTTCGAATTGGGGAAGAGCAATGCCAGTTCTCTGTGGGCGGCTTCTCTGTCCCGGCTTTCATGGACAGCATTAAAGGGCATTTCTGTGCCGTACTGAGCATGGAGACTGGGAACATTGGCAAAATGTAAAAGAAACGATTGTTTCATTTGAAAAGAAATGTTTTGCTTTCTGGCAACATGATCTCCAACTACCAATCAGCACTCTGCATTCCTGTGAAATTGCTTTCTCTTTGCAGGAAATACCGAGAACAGCAGCAATGATAATAGTAGCTGACATTTGTTATGTTATTAAGTATGGAATGTCTGATTTCCTCAAGTACTAAGTTTGACAGTTAATATCTCTGACATTTCACTCTGACACTTCTTTTGTTTTGTTTTTTTTAATTGTGAAGGTACATCCCCATTCTTTTAAACACACATTTTGGCTTATGATTATCTTTCAAATGTTTTTTAGAGCAATTTTTGTGAAAACTTGGATAAGTCAAAAATTTGTGTTATTTTTGAATATGAGTTCTGTCATGGAACCAATGCGGCACAGACAGCTCCAATGACGGCAGTGTTTGGGAAGGACGTGGCTAATGAACACACAGTACTTCGATAGTTTGAGAAGTCCCATTCTGGTGATATTAATCTTGAAGATGAGCCACATGGGCAACCTGAGACCAAGATGGATAATGATGAGCTCAAACCTGTGGTGGAAGCGAATCTATCTCAACCTACGCGTGAATTAGCGGCAAGGTTTGACGTTACTATTCCAACAATATTGGACCATTTGAAACAAATCAGCAAGGTCAAGAAGCTGGATAGATGGGTTCCGCATGAATTAAATAAACATTAGCAGAGAAATCATCTCCAAGTTTGCCTTTCTTTGCTGTCACAACATACAGGCGAACCATTTCTACACTGTATTGTTATATGCGATGAAAAATGGATTCTTTTTGACAATCGCAAGCATTCAGCACAACAGTTGGATAAAGATGAAGTGCCAAAACACGGTCCAAAACTGAATATTGATCAAAAAAAGCTAATGGTGTCTGTTTGGTGGTCCAGTGCTGGTATTATCCATTACAGCTTCGTGAAACCTGGTCAATTGATTACAGTGGATGCCCACTGCAGCCAACTGGACAGAATGATGAGGATGCTTGTGATTAAGCAACCGATATTGGCCAATAGACACGGGCCAATCCTCTTGCAAGACCACATGTTGCAAAAAACAATGCTGCTCGAACTACAGAAGCTGAACTTGGAAACTCTCTGTCATCCACTTTCTTCACTGTGTGCAGACTGTGAGGCTCCAGGCCCCTCTCCAGCAGCAGAACACGGGCGGCCACGCAGCCAGCTCTGGCCACACTGAGCCTGTGTGGGAAAGTGAGCGGGCACAGTAAGTTACCTTAAAGGGACGTGGCCTGAAGCCTCCATGTTGTTTCTGTTTTCATTAGTTTTTATGTATAAGTTTTTGAAAGCCAAATGAATTCTAATTAACATTTTTAACTACCCCCCCCCACTCTGAACAGTGATATAGCCAGAAAGCTGTTTGTGTGGGTCCTTTAACCAAAGGATTTTCATTTCTCTTTTCAAAAAAGAAAAAACTTCATGAAGTCACACACAATTAATGAAGAATTTGAGATAATTCTGTCTTGGATCCTGGGAATAAAAAGTACAAAAAGATGTAATCTTTGCTTCTCGAGCTTATATCTAGTAAAAGTACACAAATGATCTGGTTTTGAGTGCGGTACTGTCAGATTTTTGACTGGTTCAAGGAGTTCAACCTTTTTGTAGAGTTGCTAGATTTAGCAACAAAAATACAGGACACCCACTTAAACTTGAATATCCGTTAAACAATGACTATTTGGTAACACTATCTTTTCCAACTAATGGAGAATGGGAGTGAGGGATGGGTTACTGTATAACCGTGAGGTTGATAGTCCTCCAGCATCCTCAAAGCACCTCCATTTTCCAAGTGAAAATACAGAGACACTGGTGGACAGGGAAGACTCAGTCATGCCTCCGGTAACATAAGAAATAGAAACGATACCAAATGCCAGAAAAGCAGAGACCTGAATCTTTTATATTCATTGCTGCTAAGAATGTAAAATGGTACTCTGGGAAATAGTTTGGCAGTTTCTTAAGAAATTAAATGTGTACTTGCCATATGACTGAGAAATTGGACTACTTGGCATTTACCCCTGAGAAATGAAAATTTTGTTCACACAAAATCCTGTACACAAATGTTCCAAGCAGCTTTACTGACAATAGCCAAGAAATGGAAATGACCCAAATGTCCTTCAGCAGGTAAGTCGTTGAACCGTGGTCCATCCATACCGTGGAACACTACTCGGCAACAAAAAGGAATGGACTACTGACATAGGGTACAACTTGGACAGATCTCAAGGACATTGTGAGGAGTGGGAAAAAAAGCCAATCTCAAAAGTTTATGTGCTGTGTGATTGCATTTGTATGACATTCTTGCAAATACCAGAGTTGGAGAACAGATTTCTGGTTGCCGGAGGTTACAGATGGGAGGGAGTAAAAGGGGTGAGTGTGATTATATGGGGTGCAAGAGATCTTCATGGTGATGGAAAGGTATATCTTGATTGCTGATTGATACTCAGGTTGGTTGATACTCAGGTTGATATGTACACATGTGATAAAAAGACTATGGAATCACACACATTGTACCAACGTCAAGTTCCTGGTTTTTATATTATACTGCAATTAAGGAAAATGTAACTACTGGGCAAAACTGGATGAATGCTACGCAAGACCTCCCTGTACTATCTTTGCAACTTCTGTGAATTTATAATTATTTCAAAATAGAAAGTTTTTAAAAAAATATATTGAAAGGGCTGGAGGAGTCAGCTCCAGGCTGAGCCTCAAGGAACAATTCTGAGAATACCATGACCTTGGAGGCTGCCACTGGGGTTGTGAGTTCAAGAACCACAAATGGAGCAGGGATCAGGATGTTGTTGTCACTGTTGCGGCTGCCTCCACTGTCACAGCCACCTCTCAACCATCACAAAGCTGGCGACTGGGCATTGGAGTCAGTGTCCAGCCACCATGTCTGCCGCAGCAGCTTTTCAGGACCCAGGAAGCTAGGAAGTGAATACTGGAGCCTGCTACAGAATACCTCTCATCTCCACCTCTTTGCCTGTGCACTGGAAATATAATAGCTAAAAGGTGCAGGAGGACGGCCTCCACTACTTCCTTCCAGCCCTTCCAGGAGTGCATCCAAATAGTAGAATCCAGTCGGCACCCAGAGCCCGACTGCAAGGGAGTCTGGGTAACAGAATGTGTGGCCATTCAGTCTGCAGTGCAGGAAAGAAATCTCCGTAGCAGGGCAGGGCAGAGGTTGGGTAGCCCAATCCCTGACATCCACCGTGGTCACCCACCAGCAGTAGATTTATCTTCATGTGGGGGACAAAACTTCCATGTGGGCAGGGCAGAGAAAGGAGGCATCCATTCATTCTCCATGTGAAAATCCAAGATGCCCGGGTCCTATCCCACCGTAGTGTGTGAGTGCATGTGTCTTAAATAAGGGCAGCAGTCATGAGAACCAGGCAATCAGACGTCCAAGAAGCAGAGCACCCTTAGAATTCCCTTCACCCATGGCCTCCCCGGCCATGCTCCTGTACCCAAGGTGATGCCCAGTGCACCGTCACCTGGGCACATGGACGCAGGGAGATGAGGCCCTGCTTCCTGGTGTTATGCAGCAGCTGTGGTATGCAGTGATCCTTGCGGCAACTGTTGCTAGGAAGACATACACACAAGAAACTAAAAGTCCATGTCCTCATGTCCATCAGCTCTAAGTGACTTTATTTATTTCGTCACCTACATCTTCCACCTTAAGGTGCTGTTGACACGCTTCCCCTTGTGCACCAGGGGCCCTCTGGAGCTCATCCTACGTCAGCCTGCCCTGGGTGAGGGGTGGGGACATGCCTGTAGGGGACTTCTCTCCACCTTCTACTCTCTCCAGCACCCCCTTCAAAAGCCAGATGTTCCCCAGGAATCTTTACTAGGAGCCGAGTCCTGCAGTGGAATTTTAGGCACCAATAGTAGGTCAGTGGGGCCCAGTTAGGCTTTCCCAGCAGTTCTCAGGCCACACCTCACGGGTGGCTACCTTCTCCATCTACAAGCAATCCTGGTTCTTTCCTGGAGGCCAAGCTCCTCTATCCCCAGCACCCACTGCCTCTGGGGTTCGCTGGGCCTCACTTCCACCCTCTCCCTGCTAGGCTCTACCTCCTCCACCTTGTGACC
>CAUYSK010032633.1:0-34981 GCA_963575035.1 Avahi laniger | reverse complement strand
CAATCATGTGCCATGCTCAATGACACTGCATATATGACAATGGTCCTATAAGATTATAATACCATATTTTTACTGTACCTTTTCTATGTTTAGGTATTTTTTTTTCTTTTTTTTTTTTTATTTGAAACATGGTCTATGTCTTTAAACCAGGCATGATTGCAGTGGTGCAATAAAAAATAAAAGCAACCTTTAAAAAATTTTTTAATTTAAAAAAAAAAACCCACCTTGAACAAATTTGTTAATTTAAAAAAAAAAAAGAATTGTCATTGGAGAATAAGAACCAAACCCAGACCCAGGAGAGGGAGTAACTAGCCAAAGTGACTAGCCAACGTCAGTTGGTACTGAAAGCTGTCATTATCTATAGAACGGTGGCAGTCCCTGTTCTGCCCACATCATAACAGCAGTGCTCACATACGCAAGGGCTTTGCAGAGAAATTCGCAGGTGGGTATGATTTGAATGGCTGAAAACACTAGAGGTGGAAATGGAAGAGCCCAGATGATACGGACTGAACGTTTGTCTCTGAAATTCATATGTTGAAATTTTAACCCCCAAGGTGATGGTAGTAGAAGGTGGGGCCTTTGGGAGGTGATTAGGTCATGAGGACAGAGGAGGACCTCTCCCCACTTTCACCATGCGAGGTTACAGCAAGGCAACCACCCCTCAGACCCCGAATCTGCCAAGGCTTTGATCTGGGACTTTCCAGCCTCCAGAACTGTGAGAAATAATTTTGTTTATAGGCTTCGCTGTCTATGGGATTTTATAATAGCAGCTTGACCAGACTAAGATACCAAAGCTTGACAGATTCAGTTTAAAAGCCTTTTGGAAAAGCAAACGGGGGAAGAACTCTGGTATTTGGAAGCAGGAATATCCACAATTACACCCCCACCCTGCCATTTAGCCGACCACAAAGGTGGATGTGACTTCATAAGGATGCTATGGAACATGGCATCCAATGCCTAGAAAATGCTCCTTCGGTTAGGGAGTCACTTCTTTCCTTTCCTGGCCTACCCCAGACTATTTTTCACATATAACCCACCTTAGAATTTAAAAGACAGAAAATCATTGCCTCCAAAAGTGATTACAAAGAATCTGAAGAAATAAAACAGACCTGGAATTTAAGAGAATATGGAATTTATTAGATATTGAATATAAAATAAATCCACTTAAATATGGGCCTACAAGCTTCCTATTTCCCTCCAGATGCCTGCCTTCCCACCCCAACCCCAATAAAAACATTTTGCATACACAATGACTAGCAAAGACTAAAGATCCAAAGCTTCCAAAGATGGCAGATGCTCAGCTGAAGGAGGTTGATGCTCAGGTGAGACGAGACCGTTCCTGAAGGACCCCACCGTTTGCTCAGGTGCAGCACCAGTCCAACATCCCAGCCTTCTGGACCAGAGACCCAGACATCAGTGGCTTCCTGAGCAAGTGACAAGTTGGAGCCGCTGGTTGGAGTGGCCTATTACTCCTTCATTGTATCTGCCACTTGCTTCTCTATCCAATCCTGCTTTTGCTCCTCTAGCACCTGACGGAATCGATGCATGGCTGCAGGGGCCAGAAAGGGACAGAGAGAAATAAAGACTTAGTGGTTTTGCAGGTAGGCACCAAACATACCCGGGAGCATGGTCAACCACCAGAGCCTCTCGTTCAGGGATCCTTAACTTCAGCCTTCCATCTTTGGGATGGATTTCCAAGTCTGTTACATCCCTGATGGTTCTTTTTTGAATTTCATTGTCATGTCATCAGCTTGCCAGATACCTCAATGTCTCATGTCAAATCCTGTACCCTGGCTTATGGCCTTGGCCTCTAAGATTTCTATTTGCCTCTAGTGTCTTCTTCACTCAAGTCTATTCTTCGCACTAGCCCAAAAGATATTTCTGCAACATAAACCTTCATGAGACTGATTCACTGCTGTTTTCCCAGCATATAAAACAGTGTCTGGCACGTAGTAGGATGCATAGATAGATGTTAAAATGAATGTTGTGTTTTCCATAACCTTCAGGAGGAGAATCCAAACTCTATGGCATGACATACAGGGCCTTCCATGGTCATCTACCCATCCATCTCGCCTACCAGACTGCCAGCTCCACAAGGACAGAGTATCACTTCTTATTAGCTCATGGTCCCAATGCCTCACTCAATGGCAGTCACAGAGCAGATACTCAGAAGGTGCAATAAATGGACAGGTGATTGAGATACATGTCAATATACAAAGAAGCTTAAAGATGAAAATGGAAACAGGTGGTATAGAAGATCTGGCACTGCTAAAGGCAAACAAAGATTCTGGTATTGAGTTATAGATGAGATGACTGGGTGTTTTTAAAGGATGCCAGGATTGGGAGGCCAGCCCCACTCACCTAGTTTTAGCCGGCGGGGCTTCTCTGCAAAGGTGAGGCGGAACCAGCCAGGCTCCTTACACATGTAGGCTTTGCCACAGGACAGCATCAGCTTGTTGTCCAGGAAGCGGCGATGGAGGAGCCGTTCTTCCTCAAACGTACATGGCTCCAGGTACTAGAAAGACCAAAGAAACAGAGCTGAGTCCAAGACCCATTTGTCCGATCTGCCCAAGAATACCTGTCCTCCTCCCCAGAGCACACCTTTTTTAAGCTGATCCAGACATACAGGCCAGATCCACGACAGAGAAAGGGGATCTCCAAGCTCTGCAGCTTGTTAGTGATATATCCGTGAGCCTTCCGGAGCCGGAAGTGATTTGTGGGCAGGTATACTGTGTCAATCCATTCTGGATAGGTGGAGGAAGAGAGCTGTCACAGATCTTGTGGCAGAGACCTGCCAGAGAGTTCCTTCCCAAATGTTCCCCATCTGGGCTTCATGTAAGCTATTTCTAAGTCTAACGTATTATATTTGAGCTGAGGGCATCCATACCGAACATATCCCTCTCATCCAAGTCTCTGGTGGAGATAGTTTTTTTAAACAGTCCAGTAAGAACACTTCCTTTGAGTTCATATATTAATAGCTGAGGCAAGAAGTCAGGACATCCCCTAAAGAGGGTTGATGCTGCTGTTGTCAACTAAGCAAGTACTCACAGCTCCTCTTACTTCCTGCCTTTGAACCTCACACAATGGACTTGGAGGAACCTAGATACATCCAATGGTGATGCACTCAGCCAACTTGTTCTCAGCATTGGCAGCACGATTTAGAGCCACTTGGGGATCTTTTAGAATGCCCTGATAACCCCTAGATTATCTAAACCAGAATCTTTGGTTATGGAACCCATGAATCAGTATTTAAGCTCCCCAGGGAACACTTATGTGCATACAAGGTTGAGAACCAGTGTTCACGGGGCTGAGATCTGGTTTCTGCCAAATATCAAAGGGCCTGGCACCATTTAGGGAAGCAGTCTGTTGGATTTCTCCTATTTACCTCCTTTCCTACTCACAGCTAAACACAAATTATTTTCTAAGTCAGTTAATCTAATGACAGTTTGTTTTGCTATATCCTAGTTAATTAATCTAAACCTGCCGGACTAGTCTCTGTTCTATTACAAGGAGTTAAAGAAAGGGGGCTTCTTCTAAGCATAGGCCAAGACATTAAAGGGGGAGTCCCCTGAGGCCAGCATTCACTTGATCCAAGGGGGAAGATGAACCAAGGTGTCACAGGTCTAGCCACACCATCTCATCAATATGGCAGCTCTCCTTTGGACACCTTGGAGGATGATGTTAAGGTATATTAAAAGAATCAGGGTGTTTCTTTGTAATCTTTGCCTGAAGCAAGTGAGGCATTGGGAGAGGAAATACACATTCACATGAAGATTGATTTCTGAGGTTCTTACCTCCAGGTCTTGGAGTAAGATTGACTATCCCTTTTTCCAGGCAGGGCACAAGCTACCCAACATCTAGAAATTAAAGCCCATTCTGTGTTTTCGAATAGCACCTCCATCTTCTATCTGTACCCTACTGTACTATTTGAGCCATATCCTACCTTCCTTCAAACTTCACATCCTGCCACAGTTAAACCTGAGACAGTGAATAGGGTCTCAGTGTATTGAGAGTATGCCAGAGGCCCCAGAAAATCCAGAAGTTCCCTGTGGTCATGAGGTCCAGTCAAGATGTTGGCCTGGGATGGAACTCGGTACCTCTGTCCTGGAGCAGTTGACACAGTTTGTGCTGGGTGATGCTAGAGGTGCCATGGAGGTAGCCAAAGGAGCCCACGGCAGAAGCCACCTCCTTGCTGTGGGTGTAGAGAGCACCAAAGCAGAAGCCAGAGATGCCGAAATCCTACAAGAAGAGAAGTAGGGGAGGGAACATCTGGTTGCTCTGCCTTTTATTGTTGGCTCCCCTTCCTTTTCCACCCAAGGACAGGCAGCTGGGGCTTACCTTACTGGTGCCCCAGATCACATGGGTCCTGTTGGGATCAGGCAGACTGGAGAAGAAATGGGGGAGGGGGAAACCCAAGGTTATGGAGGAATATTTGAAGAATGAAGACTTGGGTCTATGAGGGAAAAGTAGACTAGAGATTCTTCCTAGACAGCAGGGCCTACAGGGCCCAATGGTCAAGAAAGTTATCCTAGTTAAGCCATGAAGTCAACATGAGGTGTCCCTGAATAGCTAGAGGGAACAGCTCCCAAGTACCCACTGAAGTCTGGAAACTTCAGCCTGATTTGTGGCTCTCCTACAGCTGGCCCAAAGCCACTTTCTTTGCAGTTGGCTCTTTAGATATGGGCTACCCACCATTCCTAGAACATGCTTGCCTATTTCTTACTGCCCCAGCTTTGGTGAAGCTGTTCTTTCCCTTTCTGAGTGCTGAAATCCTACCTCCATGGCCAAATGCTACCCCATTAGGAAAGTGCTTCCTTGTTTCTATTCTTTCCCTGTGCTCTACTCATCATGGAAGTTTCCACCCTGACCTTCTGTGGGGCTTTATCTTGACCTTTGACAATATACTTTCTACCTTGCCCTTATGTTACCTTGTATATAGAATGGCATTTAGACTAGGAGACACTTGGGAGGAAAGATGATGTTTCGCTCATATTCATAGCCCCTGTTAGCACTGAACTCAGCACCTAGTCAGTTATATTTATGTCACATTAACTCACCCTGCAAAGCAAGAACCTTATGGTTCTCGTTCCATACTCCAGCTGAGACCAACTCACCTTTCCATGCTCAGAACACTGTGGAATGTGATAGAGTCATCAAACACAGACAGCATGTAAATCTCATCTATGATCACATGTAGGTCATTTCTGTAGGTTGGGTGAAAGAAGGAAATCATCTTACATCTCTGATTTTCACTCACTCTTTTATGGGCTGATCTGGACATAGATCAGATACTCCTACTGTCTAAGGGGCACAGTAAGGTAGGGGATAGTACACCAGTATATCTAGACCTGGATTGAAAAGGAATAGGGCCCAAGAGACACAAATGACAACGTATCTAACCTTGCAACTATCCAGCAGAGAGCAATGGGAAGAGGCTGGTGTTTCAGAGGGCTTGTCTGGTACAGTCACACACTCCCGCCCAGGGTCTGAATCAAGCAGTGGCACTAAGTGGGCCAAGCGCTTACATGCATCATCTCATTTTCCCAACAACGCTCTGAGACAGTACTGTCATCTCCATTTCACAGATGAAGAAACTAAGGCTCTGAGATGAGAACTCAGTTCCCCCAGTTAGCAGGTGCTAGAGCTGGGGTCCAAACCTAGTTCTAACCAATTCTAGCCCACGACCTCCAGCATGCTTCCTCCCATCTCCGTGCTTTGCCATCAATTAAGCATGAAATTTGAATAAGTCTGTTTCTTCTGGAAAAATGGAATTTTATCTGCCTTAACTAATAGACTGTTTCAGGACTCCAGAAGTAACTGATATTAACATTCTTAGGAATGGGACAAGAAAGTTCTATAGGAACACATCTTCATCCCATGGAGTCTATCTTCAACCCACGCGGTTTGGGAAATGGAGGCTGGGAGAAAGTAGAAAAGCAACAAAACTATATTTTGAGTTATATAAATGTCTGTTCATGGGCAAAAGCTAGAAAGGAAATGGCAAAAAAGTGGTAAACACATGGATGCATTTTCTTTAGATTTCAGTTAGTTGTATATAACTCTAAGAATATTTAAGGTAAATTACTTCAAGTTCTGACTTCTTGACTATAAGTGATGGGAACCCTTTTTAAAAATATCATGTAGCCTCAAGGGGTGGAACTCATACCTCTTGGCAAATTCCAGGTATTCCTTCAGTGAGTCTCGGGAGTAGATGTCACCCAGAGGATTCTGAGGGTTGGTCAGCACAAGGCCTCTGACCTTTTTCTCCTAAGAAGGACCCAAATATAACTGAGTGAATACATCTACCTCAAATTCATCCAAGGATACTTTGTAAGTCAGGACACCCAATATTTGTCACCTAATAAGGCCTAGATGGGATCTTGACACAGCAACTACCATACTGCCCATGGGGAAAGGGGGCAGGAAGACAGTCTGGGGCTGCCATGGTGTCCCCACAGGGCCTAGGACTCCTAGAAAGACATGTCCCTGGATCACTCTCTCTTTTGGCAAAAGAGAGCGCACCAGGCCTTGGTGAGCAAGTTGCACCGGAATCTCAATACTCAATCCCTTTTTGGACCAGGAGTGGTCACCCTGAAAATAGGGTTCCCTTCTTACCATAAGCCTGGCTTGAAGTAGGGCTTCCTCCAGTTTGTCCACAGTGAGCTGGAAAGGATAGGTGTTTACCTCAGTGATCTGTAAGAGAAACGATATCTGAGAACTGCCTATCTGGAAAGCTTTTAAGCCTTGATTTCTTATTCCCTTGAACCCCAAACAATTCTTTGCCTTCGTACCAGGGTACCAGTCCATATGCCTTCTAACCCTGATTTTTACCTGTATCCCACCATCCCTTATATGAGTAGAAAGCAAGGCTCCTCATATCTTCTAAGTGACGCCTAGAACATTCCATCACCTAGGGAAATTGAGCAGGGATGGGGCCTCCTTCTCACCTCGCTCTCCAGATGAACGGGAACCAGCTCGACTTTCGCATACAGGTGGGAGCTAAAGGCAAAGCCACCATAGAAAGGAGTAGGGACCAGAAAGGCCTCTGGAAGGACAGGAAGACAATGTTGTCAGTCCAGGGTCTCAGTCAGAACATGCCAGGCCCTCCAGACTAGCAGCAAAGCTACCCACAGAGAAGGTCAGTTTTGGCAATCCCACCTACCTGGAGATTAATTTTCTTGGACTCGGGCTCTATAAAAGTTGTCTATTCTTATAGACATTATTTGCAGAATAAAACTGTAGTTTCTTTAGGGGTGTGCTAAAGGAGGAGAAGGAATATTGCTCAAAATCCAGGACACAAATCAAGCTAGGCTCACTGCAGATGGAACACTGGTCTCTAGGGAAGTCTCATGTGCTCCAGGCCAAATATAAGAGGTCAGGGTCCATGCATGAGGAGAGCGCCAGTTACGTGGACCTGGTGATCTCATATGTTCTTGTCTTCCCATCCATTTGGCCTCATCCGTGAGCTAACCAAGGAACCACTCCTTTGAGTAAAAGGGACCAATCTTGACCACTTCCATCCATGTAACCAGAGGTCTTTAAGATTCAAGCCTCTTACTTGGGCACTGTTAAGAGGGAGATGGAGGACAGTCTTTTCAACCTTGTTTGGCCCAGAACTAGTTAGCCTTTTTGGTAACCTTTTAGTCTGTTTTTAGTAGGTCATCTATGCCAGTTGCCAGGACTCTATATTATGGTTGAGCCCCAAAGCCCAGGTATTAATGTAATAGATTGGCTCCCATGGTCATCGCTCCTGGGGCATAACTCCTTGAGGACCATCACATGTTTCTCTTCCATATTAAACGGGGAGTCCAAATCCCTTGCTCTCACAGGAGGGTGTAGGGGCAGGAGCCAGTGAGTGTAGGAGGAGAAAGAGGAGGGCGTAAGGGCAGATGCCAGTGAGGTAGAGGGAGAAGTCAGCATACGAGAAGTCCCAGCACTTTTGGGGAAAAGGCCCCAAGTCAGGATGTGCTTCCCCAAAGCCCCGTGCCTGTGTGTTGCTGCCCATGTGCCAATATTTCACTGAGAGGGCAGAGCCCATTAACTTACCACCAGGATCACACAGGACCATGGCCAGTGCAGAGAAGACAGAGCAGCAGCCATTTAGAACCACCACCTGAAGACCACACACAAGAGGCAGAGTTCGAACCGATACCCACGGACGAAGGTGTAGCCACCCTGTCTCCCTTCCCTGGGAGGGACAGGCACCTGGAGCCTACTCAGCTGGGACCCATTGGTCTGTGCTCTATCCTAGCCCTGAGGGTCTCCACTGGTTTTCCCTCTTCCCCCTAGACAGGTTTATTAGGGACTACAGTCTTCCGGAGTGGCAGCAAGGCTGGGAAACTGACTCACATTTTCTGGATCGAGTTGGGCAGGTGCCTTGCAGTAGTAGGTCAGGAACCGGGCCACTTCTTCCCGCAGGCTGTGAACAGACCCAGAGACCTTGCGGTTCCCAGACCTCCTTCATTCATGGTCTAGACTTAAGTGTTTTTCAAAGGGCAGAGTTGTCCAAACTACAAGGGGTTTTTGCTACCGAGTCTGACTTCACTTCATAGAGCTATTGACTAAGGCTATAACTCCCTCGGTCACATAGGCAATAAGTGAGAGTTGAGACAAGGACTCAGGCCTTTTTAATTATAGGATAGTGCAATTTCTACTATACCAGGGCTGCCTCCTGAACTTTTGCTGGAGGCATTTTCTAGAAGTTATTAGCCCAAGAAATAGGGAAATAGCCAACCAAGAATCTGGTGCCTTTGGTCCTCCCCCTGGATGCAGGCAGATGCCTATGGACCAGGAGACCCTAGATCTGGAGGGTCACTTACAATGGCTGCCCTCTGCAATCAGGGTACTGCAGCAGGACGTCTTCAATGCAGTTCATGTCACTCTGACACAACTGTTGACAGACAGAACGTGAAGGCAGGCAGACCAGGAAAGACCATGAGGGCTCACCCTACTCCTATTCTGTGCATGAGTTTTGCCCTCCACATTTGTGGCCTTCCAGAAGGAAAATGGGTAAACATACTTTGCTTTTTAATGAAGGAGGCCACCTTCTTGTCACAGATTACACAAGGAAATGCTCAACGATCTCCCCAATCTGGTGGCTCCCCTGGCAGCCTACCTACCATATGCCCAACCAGAGTATACCTCTGGACATGGTCAGCAAGGCCAAGGTTTAGACATGCTATTCTAGAAGCTATCTTTCTAGTCCCTTTCCCAAACTCCTATATCTCACTCCTATATCTACCACATGCTGAGGAACATTCTAGGGGGACTAGGCCTGGATGGGGTAGGTCCCAGCACAGCCCAGAATGTGGCTTACCCTTTCAATGATCAGATCAATGCAAAGCTTGTTCTCACTGGTGCCAAGGTTAATGAAGCCCTGGAGATGGAAGGAATCTGAGATCAGTCCTCCTACCCCACCCAACATGGGCCCCTTTAAACATGTCAATAAGTATTCATCTTGGATTAGTTCAAATGGAGATTTCACTGCCCCATGAGGCAATTTGATCCACATTTGACACCTTTAAGTGTTAGGGAGCTTTCCACAAAATCTTACAAATTCGCCCCTTTAGAGCCACACAGATATGTAATAGTTATATTATGTTCCATCTACCAGTCATTAAGTTATTATGTGCCAGACACTAGGCTAAGTGTTTTGTGTGAGTTGCCTTAACTCCTGACAAAAGGTTCCATATGATCCCTGACTTAAGGAGTGAAGTTTTAAAAAGTTGAATGACCTGCTAGGCATGTGACCTTGGGTGATGGGTAGAACTCTACCTACCTGACCCCAGAGCCTGGACAATTAGTTACTACAGGCCCCACCTTGTACCCAGCTCTGCTACTTCCCCTTGCACATAAGACCCTCCAAGTTACTGGAAGAGATGCAGTCCCTCAGAGGCCAATGGAGATGCCTGGCTCAGCCTCCAGAAAAGTTAACGGCCATTGACCACACATGTTTTGGATGGGAGCAGAAGGAGAAGGTGAAGCTAGTGTTATCCTCTGTCCTGTGGCCATGAACCCCCTTTTCTAGAAGCCTTTTGTCAATTCTCTATCACCTAACATCCTAACACCTCTCACCTACCTCTGTCTGCACCTCTTGCCACATGGGCCTCCTTCTCTAGTCACTCCAAGCCCTTCCCACCTTCCTGAGGGACCACCACATGTCTGGCTGATTCAGCATTTAAGCATCTTCCCAGACTACCTGCAGTGGGCACCTCCTTTCAAGCTCTTGGAAAGACTATTCCAGTGGCTGACCACACTCCTGGCTACACTGAGTTCCACCAGGGCAGGCTCACCACTGTGACCAACAGTGACTGACTCCTAGTGGTTAAGAGCTTGGGTTTAGGAGAACTTGAGGGTGGGAGGAGTTCTTCAACTTTCTGGGGCATGCTACCTTTTCCTGTGATTATATTCTTATCTGTAAGAGGACAACAGTGGCTATTTCATGGGGCTGTAAAGGAAGAACATAGTACTTGGCACAGGACTGAGTAAATCCAAGTGATTGTGACCTTTGAGGATGTCCCCCCTATTCTCACCAAGGTATTCTTGTCCTCATGGTACTCATCTCCTTGGTAGGCATTGTAGTCCTGGAAGCTTGAGTGATATAAGACAGAGATATCAGACCCACGTTTGGACAAGTCATAGCTGACAAAGGCAGGTTCAAAGTCACTCCACTGGGGAACTAGCTGGCCAGGCTGTCTGGATGATTGGGTCCTCTGTGCACTTCTGACATCACCCCTGCACACCAGGGAAGGGAGAGGCACTTGATGCTCCAGGCTAACCGGGGCCCCAGACTCTAGGGAGCTGACCATCTGGCATATTAAGTGGTCCAGGAGGTCTTCCTGCTCGCGGATTGACTGAGCGTGCTTCCGTTCTTCCAGTTGTAGGCTCTGCCTGGTCGTTGTCAGCCAGAGGAAGTGCTCATCCACGCACTGCTGCAAGTGCAGCATCAACTCCAGTACCTGGGAGCAGACGCTCTGGTCTTTGAGGACCTGGCCTGGCTTCTGGCCACAGGACACAGGTAAGGTGCCTGACTGGTGACTCATCCTGGTCCTGGAAGACTGGCTGGAACCTACAGAGAAAGAGACAATGCCCTGGAGCAAAGGATACTCTCCCTTGCCCTCAGGTCCAGCATGGCTGGGGACAGGCCTGATCTCAGGCTGGCTCCCCCCACTTCCATGCCTTTGTCAGAGACCCAGATTGGTTCAGGAAGAGTTACCTACTCATTCAAGAGCAATGTCTAAGTGGCCCCAAGCCCTGACACTAGAGCGTTCTACTTAAATGGCATTAGAATGTATTTGGAGGAAGAGCCTTATGGCCCACTTTGAGAAAAGGGGGAACTGCAGGTAGACTCTGGTTTTTCACCTTGTGCTTCCCCAGAGTAGTTCCTGCCACATCAGGTTCTAAATAAGAAAAAGGAGGGTCTGCTGCTTACCCAACGACCCACCAAGTAAGTCATTCTGCTAGAACAGGGGTCAGTTACTGCCCAGTGGCCAGATCTGGCCTGTCACCTGTTTGAGGATAAAATCATATTGGAACATAGCCATGTTCATTCATTTATGTGCCGATTATGGCTGCTTTTGTACTATAACATAAGAGTTGAGTAATTGTGACAGGGACCATGTGACAGAGACCATGTGGCCCACAAGGCCTATTTACTGTGTAGCCCTTTACGGGAAAGGTTTGCCAACCTCTGTTCTAAAACATCAGCCCTTCTTTCTGCTTATTCTTCCCCAGGTTGGCTGTACCAGATACTCAGACCTTCAGTTCCTCCATCATCTTACCCTGCGTAGCTACCTGTGAATGCCTTCAACCTACTCGCTGCGACACTCCCTTAGGCTTCTCACTGGTACCCAGGGGGGCTAGGTACATGGTTCTCAAACCTTAGAGTCCATCAGAGTCATCTGCAGGGCTCGACAGGACACAGAGGGCAAGACCTCATTGTTGGACTTTGATCCAGTATGTCTGGGGTGAGACCTGAGAATCTGCATTTTCAGCAAGCTCCTGGGACTGTACTTGGCAAGCTTTTTTAAAATTTATTATACTTCGTTTTTGTATTTTTAGCCAAAGCCTAATCCAGAGCAGGCAAGCTTTTGACTTTTCAGACCAACCTTTCTTATGAGAACCAGCCAAAATACTGGATAATACCAAGAAATACCTTCTTAAAGCCTCAAGAATCAATAAAACAAGACAGCAAGAATAAGAAAACTTGAGGTCAGCAACTGCCTCAACTTCTTGAAGATAATCCTCACATCCCCAGACACCCAGATCCCTTTTTCTAAACATCTAGACATATGCCCCTTCCACCAAATGCTACAATTCCAGGTACTTTTTCCACTAAGTAACATCCTCCGACATACACCAAACCTTTGCTTCTTTTACAGGTTTACCAGCACTTCAGAATATCAAACACTCCCACCCAACCTCTCCAAACTCTTTTCAGTCTGCTTGTGATGTTCCCATAGCAACCTACACTTCTCCTTCATGACATTTCATATCATTACTTATTCGATATTTGCCAAGGTCAGCCTTCATTACATCCTTGACACAATGCCTGGCACACAGGCTACTACCAATTAATAAGGAGAGATACAACCACAAGGATGTTGCCAAGTCAGTGAAGATATGAGCCAGGAAGGGGGACTTCAGCCATGGAAGATGGAGCAATGGCTAGATGAAGCCATAGAGAAAGCTATACCAAGTCCTAACTCAGGATGCCAACCTATCAGTGATGCAAAGAACTTTACTCACCAGTGTTAGGAATATATCATTAAGAAACAAATTGAACAAATATGAGTGTTTATGCCTAGACCAACCCTATTGTTCCACAAGCAAAAGCTTTGCTCTGACCCAAATTCCCTCCCCTAGAAGGGATTCATTTCAATGGAGCTACCAACTCTGGAGGTAGGTAGCTCACACTGTCCTTCCATATACTTGGATATCATAGAGTAGTAGTTCAAGGGCCAGGTGAGAATCCTTTGGTTTTGCCTACCAAAAGGTGGTACCCATCATCCCTGTTGGTCATGAGGATTGCTGGTGGGAAGGGCCAAGATGGTGGTGGTCACCTCCCTTCCATGGACAAGAAATTATCATCACTGGGGGCTTCTGCCTTCTCCCAGGACTGGGCTCACATATTGAGTGTCTTTGACCTGTGTCACCTTAATAACAAAGTCAAAGATGTGACAGCTCTTTTGATGGCTCTGTAGCATCAGAGACCAGCCCATGGGCCCAGAATTTAAGCAGTTATTCCATTTTAACTGGATTATTCCATTCCAGCTGGATTCGGGGCTCTCTGGGACTTCTTACCCTGAAAGCTCTTGCTGTTAACAAGGTCCCACAGTCTGTCCCATCTACCCAGCCCTCAACAAGGGACTCCGGGTACTCAGGAAACAGGGATCAGGATGGGGCAGAGAAGCTAGAGGGCACCATGGCCCAATAGGCCATGGAGGAGAAGGTTGTTTAAAGCAGGTAGAATGAGAACTTCTCTAGGGAGGTTTATGGAGCAGAAAATAGGGACAGGTAGGTAACTGAAAGAAATGTATTTTCTGTAAGGAAGTGAATACGTGTCAAGGCCAGGAGGAAACCTAGAAGCTGGATAACTTCTAAGACTTGCCTTTTCTATAGGAAAAGTCACTGTAAATGACACTGTCCCACAAAGGCAATGATGCTTCTGAGCCTCAGCGCTTAGCTGTCTGGTCTTGAGGTATACCAACCCTACCCAAGTCTTCGTGGCTATACCCTTGGTTTTAATAGTCCTCAGCTGCCCACTATTTACCTTTCAATCCACACTCAGGTGCCTTCTATAGCAGCTAGAAACAGTGCCTCGGGACCAGCCCAGCTGGTGCCAGCAGCCTTTTAACAAGAGCTGAAAGACATACCTTGAGCAGTAGAAGCTGGGAAGGGAAAGTGAACATGGGAGGGAAGCAGGAACAGGCTGGCCGCCTATTCACCGTGCTGCCAGCACGCAGGTGCACCACTTATACCAGGATGCTTTTAATGTCATTTTTTCTAGTGCCCTACAAGCCCTCACAGCTCTACTCTGCCCGTCAGCCTTCCTTCCCCTTGCCATATACCAGCTTCCTCTGATGTCTCAGTCCTCTAACCGAGTTCACATTCTTCCTTCTTGATATGGCAAACATGGTAGGGATTATGGAATATTTATGTGCTATGGGGAAAGCCAGGTATTTGGGGATATAGATCCCTAAATATAAGGAGCAGAACTGAAAGCTCAAGTAGAAGTATCCTGGAGAGGCCTGGCTTCTGTTCTGTATTGCTACTCATTAATTGTAGGATGTTGGAAGAATTACCACCCTCTTTGGGCATCAGTTTCTCCATATGTAAGATGAGAAGATACTTATCTCAAGAAGATGTGATAAAACTAAAGATCAATGAAGATAAGTAACTTCTAGGGTCCCAGAGTAGAGTCAGGATTTGAACCCAAGACCTCCTGTTTCCACTCTGGGAGGAAGAGTGAACTCGCAGAAAGCAAGTCTTTGCACAGACTGCAGTCTGGCTTCATGTCACATGACTCCCAGAAAAATCTCAATTTCTGAAAGCAAATTAAAAATCAGCCTGTACTGTTGGTGACTCAAAGTCCCTGACGGAAGCAAGCAAATACTCTGGAAGCTGTTACCGGAGACTTTGAGTTTCTCAAAGAATCATTTTTCAAATATTGTGTCCAGCACACAGAAAATCCAGGCATGTGAGTGAACTGTATGAGCTAAAACCAGCACAGACAAGAGAAAGACCAACCATATTCCAGCTGTTAGAAGTAGATTGTAAACTAATTGCTTCTCTGTTGAAGGAGTTAAAAATCCAAGTTCGAAAATTGACAGAAAATTAGGAGTTATTAAAATGACAGATTTGAAAGAAATAAGAGATTCTAGAGATTAACATACAAGGACCAAACATGAAAAACCCCAGTGGGAGACTTCAGCAGGAGATTAGATACAGCTAAAGAGAAAATCAGTAACCTGATAGAAGCTGAAGAAACTTTCTAGAATGGGGCATGAAAAGAAAGTAAAAGGCAATATGAGAAGATCTAAACTACACACACACACACACACACACTCTCATTTGGAGTCCCAACAGAGAAAAATGGGGTAGAAACAATTTGAATAAGACATATTAACGTGCTAGATAATCAAAAACCAGAGCATGATTCAAGAAGCCCAAAGACAAACTAGGAAAAAGAAATCTACGCTTACAGTGAAGCTATTAAAAAGACAAAAATAATACTTCAAAGCAGTCCAGGGAAAAAGTTACCTTTAAAGGAATAGCAGACCAGAAGCTGACTTTAGCAATAAGAGTGGAAACCTAAAGACAGCAAAACGTCATTTCCAACGTACTGAAAGAAGATAACTCCCACCTAGAATCCTGTGACCATCGCAGGATGGATATTTCAACAGACAGCACCAATTCCTGCGAGCAAGCCTGATTTACTGCGAATACTCTACTAATTGGAGCAAGTAGATTTGCCTTTAAAAGCGAAGGCCAATTGAGTGAAGGAAACCGGACGTAGCACATACTGTACAGCTTTGCTTATGTAACAAGCAAAAAAAATTGGCAGTCATAAAAATGAGCACAGTGGTTGCCTGGGGCAGGGGTTAGGAAACTGACTGCAGTGGGGCCCAAGGAACTTTCTAGGGAGATGGGTGTGATCTGTATTTTGATGGGGTGGTGGGTTACATGGCTGTAGCTATTTGTCAAAGCTCCAACTGTACACTTATGAACTTATTGGACTTAAATAGGGTTTGGCTTTGTTTTCTCATTTCTTGTTTTTGCTCTGTCGCCCGGGCTAGAGTGCTGTTGTGTCAGCCTTAGCTCACAGCAACCTCAAACTCCTGGGGTCATGTGATTCTTCTGCCTCAGCCTCCTGAGTAGCTGGAACTACAGGCGTGTGCCTCAACGCCCAGCTAATTTTTCTATTTTTAGTAGAGACGGGGTATCACTCTCGCTTAGGCTGGTCTTGAGCTCCTGAGCTCAAGCAATCCTCCCGCCTCAGCCTCCCAAAGTGCTAGAATTACAGGCGTGAGCCACCAGGTCTGGCCTCAAATAGGTTTTTAAAAATACAGCTATAGCTAAATTAAGGCTCTGTTAGGATATAAATAACTAAGTTTGTTTTCAATGCCAGCCCTTCAAATGGCAAGACCAGGATGGGGACAGGCCCCAGGTTTACACAAGGATATTTACTTAATTATTTTACAGTAGGAAAAAAAAAAAATGAAGATTCAGTTCCAAAAAAAAAAACAATGACCACAAACTAATCTAAGAAAAAACAGGAGAAAGTATACAGAGAGATAGAAGATGAACTAAGGACTATTTTGGATCATTCCATGGATACACTTTAAGTCTGGATGAAATGAACAATTTAGTATATAAAAGCTTAATTAGTCCTAATCCCGGGTGAGAAATAAATCTAAACAGATCAGTTTCCACAGACATTGTCAAAGAGCTAACTCCCTAAACAAGTACCTGCCCAGACGGTGTCATGGGGAAATCCTGCCATGTATTTAAACGAGCGCATTACTGCGGTGCTAGTTAAACTGGTGCATGTAGACGTAGCCAGACTTTGGTAGTAGACACTAGACCAGCATTTTCAGCCTGGGTCACTTAGCTAATGAGCGAGCCTAGTGACTGCCCATAGTTCCATCCAAACCGCTTCGTTTCCATTTAATCCTAACAACTGCTGTGAGGTAAGAATTATCCCCAACTTTCAGATGAGGCAATTAAGGACAAATTTCATTACAGTCCATTGAATTTAACGAGGTCCCCCGATATATCCTGAATGAGCGTGACAGTGGAAACTTCTGTGGGGGACACAGAGCCCGCTGAATCACAACACCGTCAAGGACAGCTGGCCTTGGTTGACACTGAGGCGAGTCAGGCTCTCATCTGTGTACATATCACCTGACTTAATCCTCGAAACCGTTCTATTAGGAAGGTACCACCACTAGCCTCCCTTCACAGGTGAGAAAACAGGCTCAGAGGAATGAAACGAATCGCACGAGACGGTAGAGGGAGGACGTGGAAAGGGGAGCTTTAAACCCCAGTTGGCTAGCCCCGGGCCCCGCCGCCCTTCTGACCACCGCTCATTAAGACCTCTTCCTGTAAAGGTGCACATACCCTCAAAGCTTGGCATTCACTTCTGGGGCTCCGTCAGCCTCCTAAGGCTATGAGGGTCCCACCACACAGGGGGCCCAGGGACCCCAAGCAATGCTCGGTCCAAGGCGCCTCTCAATCCACAGCCCACAGCTCGCCCTGCCCGGCCACCTTGTGCTTACCCTTGTCTCTGTCTTCACTCATCTCTTCTCCAGCCTAAAACCGTATGCCCCAGGAAACCGCACTCGACTGTCGGGGCTCAGCAACCTGCCCCACAGCCCCCCTCGCTGAATGTGCTACTGCTTGCTTTGGCCTGCGCGCTCTGCTTTTAGGTGCAAGGTGGTTTCAGGGGAAATAATAGGATCCACCTTTGCCCTTCCAGTGGGTTGTTCCCCAGGAGCTCCTTGTTACCTAAAATGGCCTTCCTCTGCACCATGAAGGAGAAAAGAGTTAGCAACGCCCACTCAGGGAGAACCACCCACTGGAGCCACGGTTCTCCAACTTTGGAGGGTATTGGCATCACCTGGAGCGCTAATAAGGTGCTAATAAGGGCCCGGGCCTGTGTGCTTGATCAAGATCGCCAGGTGATTCTAATACTTACCTGCGACTGAGAACTACTGGAGCAAGGGAATTTAAAGCATGAGGAGTTACAAATTCCCCAATCCCAGCTTCTGGGGAGGCCATGATTTGAGAGCAGGTTGAGGTGGGTTAACCAGGGCAGGAAGGACAACTTGATGAAGAAACTCAGGAAGGAAGGATACCCGGGACGGCTGGGTCCCAATCCCCTTAGGCCCACCTGTCTGTGTGGCCTTGGCAACCCTACCTAGCCCTTCAGGTTTTCAGTTTTTCCTTGTAAAAGGGGGAGGTAAGGAAACCTAGCTCTCAGAGGGGGCGTGAGCACTCAGTGGGAAGAGATACACCAAAATGAAAGGGCAGGTGGAGCTGCCAATACCCGTGTGTTGCGGGGTTTATTAGCGTTGCCCTGGGCAGCTCCCGCAAGGTCAAGAGCAGCCTGTGGTCCCAGAATACCCTGCCTGTGACTTTCCTCAAACTTTGATGGGGGCTTGTTTAAGACACAGATGCCTGGGCTCCATGAACGGATGCCGATTCAGTAGGCGTAGAACGGGGCCTGGGAACCTGCATTTTCAAACATGCAGGGCAAGTGATTCTGGACTGTTCTTGGCGAGACACTGCCTTAGGCGCCACGCTTAGGGAAAGAGTTAGCAGCGGGCAGGCGCCTTACCCCAGAGGGCAGGACCTCACACATCCCCTGCACTGACAGCCCATCTCTTCTGTCGTTCGTTTGTTCTTTCCCCATTCCTTAAAAACAAAACTGGGCAGTGGTGGGAGTAGTAAAAAATAAAAATTAAAAATTAAAAAAAAACCTAAAAATAATGCACTCAGCACTTATTAGGTACCAAGCACTGTCTTAGCCCTCCGACTATCAAAATGGGGGAAAAGCTCCCTAACTTCAAGGAGCCCCAGAGTTAACTTTGAATGGAAAAGTCTGACTACGTATTTCCTTGGCTCAAAACCCTTCCATGGTTCGCTTTCACCTTACAGAGGATGCAAACTCAAATACCTTCAGGGACACAATGGTAACGAATGTGCAAATCTGGCCTGAGGAAAGGGGAAAGGTTGGGGAGGACATAGGCTAACAGCAGCCTGCGTACTCCTGTATGCATTCAATTTAAAAAAAAAAAAAAAAAGTAAGTCCTGCCAAGCAAAATGGTTTTGCTGGTTAATTTCAGCCCTATAGCCATCATTGACAACCACTGGGTCCAGACCCTTTAATATGGCAAATCAGAGCTTTAGAACAACCACAGCCTAGCCCCAGTCTCATTCGTTGCCTGCCTCTCCCCTCTCACTCTATCCTCCAACAACCCAAATCATGGAACCTCCCATACCCTCCCAGCACACATGATTTCTTGTTCCCCCGGGCCTTTGCACGTGCTGTCGCCTCCACCAGAAAGCCTTTTCAGAGTCTTACCCACTCCGTGGACTCCTGCTTATCCTTCAACTCTAAGCTCACTTGTCACCTCCTCCAAGGAGCCTTCCTCCTGAACTCCTCCTCAGGCAGATTTAGGGACCCATGCACTTTGTTCATGCACACAGTGTAAAGCACTAGTAGGCCGTGCTTCAGGGCCTTGGCTCTGGCTGGATCCAGTGCTTGGACTACTCTCCCCCCACCCCATCCCTGCTTGGCTCACTCCGTCACCTCTTTCAGGTCTTTGCTCCAATCTCACCTTCTCCCAGAGGCCTCTATGACCACCTACTGAATTCTACAATCTGCTCCTACCCCAACCTACCTTTCATTTTTTATAGCACATTTCTCCTTCAGACATACTATATAATTTACTCATGTATTATGTGCACTGTTTATTTTCAACCCCCCCTTTAGAAAATAAACTCTGCCAGTGCAGGAGTCTTCAATTTCTTTGTTCGCTGATGTTTCTCAAATGCAGAGAAGGTGCTTGGCCCATGGAGGAGCTCGATGGTGTCTGTGAACGGACAAACGAGTGGGTGAGTGGATGGGTGGATGGATGATGATACCTTAATGCAACCATCCGGGACCCTCCGGTCTGTAGGCTTCTCAGCTTCTGCCATAGTTCCAAGGCACAGAGTGGGTTCTCGGTAAATGTTTGTTGAATATTCATTCCTAACTAATCTGTCAGTGACCGAAGATGAGAATGAAGAAATCAGTTCATTGTAGGCACTTAGTGAATGTTGACAGGAGAACAAAGATTTGCCAGGGGGAAAAACTCATTTTCTACTACCTCCTGCATTTTCTGTAACTTGACACAGCTGGGAGCCTCTCTCCTGTGGGCACCCCCTCCAACCACAGCAGCTGTAGCATGCACTTGCCAAGAGGGGTCGCTAAACACTTATTTTCTTGCCTGGCGCAGAAAACTGAGGCCAGCCAAAGAAGCAGCGGGTGAGAGAGGAATAAAGGCATGGCCGGGTCGCTGTTCCGGTAGAGCAGTCAGCGCTCCGTCCACACGGTGCATGACCGTGGGAGGGCTGGAAGTCAATAGAGACCCTCAGCGGACCATAGGACGCCAGTGTGCCAGGGACGCGCTAGGGGCAGCGGCTGCAACTCCGTTCCGCTCACTGCAACCCCTGGTGGCTCTTAGGATCTCCGTGTTACAGATAAGGCTCAGGGCCCAGGTTGTACCTGCGTTAGTGTCACAACCAGAAAACATCAGTGACGGGATTAGAACCACCCAGAATTGACTAACACTCTTGTTCCCACTTCCTCTGCCCCTTGGCATCTCTGCTCCAAAAGCAAACAGGATTCCGAGTACGACATCTGGCTTGGCCTAACTTAGGAGGCCTGAAGGTTCTAAGGCAGGGAAAGTGGAGGTAGGCAGTGGGCGGTGGGGAAGGGAGGAGAATTTTCCCTCCAGGGAAACTGACGCAGCTGCCCTCAGCTCCCACTGCCCCCCAGACTGCGCGACCTTTGCTCTGTTGACTTCAGTTCCCTGGGCTCTTAGGTAGCCACTGGCCACGAACGAATCCCTTCTGAGAGGGGAGCCTGGCAGGCACAGAGGTGAGGGCCGGTGGGAAGAGACTAGAAATGGTCCCCTGACCCATCGGTGAAGCCGAGGCCCGGAAAGACAGAGGGACCCCCCCTGAGAGGACCCACGCTGGCCTGTCCATGCCTGTGGGCAGAACCCGGGAGTCAATAATAACGGGGCTCTCTTTGTTGGCTTGGGCCCAGAGTTCCAAATAATGAGCCTCCTAACCGGTGAGGAAAGTGTCCTTGGCCCCATTTTACAGATAACAACACTGGGGCCCAGCAACGTTCCTCAACCTTGTCCAAGTTCATGCTACTTGCCTTGGCCTGACTGCAGGCCCATCTGAACGCAGGTCTGGCATGTTCTCTTCCCAGATTCCTGGGCCACAGTGACAGTACCGTAACAGTCCCGTCAGGTCTGGCCTGCTCTCTAGGTTGTACGAGGTGACCTGCAGTGGGGAGCCAGAGAGGATGCATGCCACAGGGACCCCCTGTGGCTCTGGCCCACCTTCCTCCAGCAGGGACCAAGGGCCGGTTACCCAGTTGGTTGCTACCAGGTTGCCCTTTGAGGAGCCATCTTCCTCAAACTGCTTACCCCGCAGGGCCTATTCTTCAAAGGGCACTGAAGATGTCCCTTCTCCAGAAAACCTCCCAGCCCTCTTGGAACTTCCGCTCTTGCTCTTCTCAGTTCTGGGCAGTCCGGCCTTGAGGAGAGGGAAGGATCCTTTGCTTTGCTGGTTCTTCCCTTTGGCCCACAGGGGGCTGAGCATACAGTAGGTGCCAAGTAGCTGCTTTGCATTTACTTATTTAGTGTTTACATGGGAAAACAGATTCAAAAAACCTCTCTCTGTTCCCAGGGAATTTTTAACCAATTTGAAAATGACATCTGTGTCCTGTTGGACAACAGAGAGGAGCAAATTAGCATTATTCATTCATTCGGCAAATATTTATGGAATTACTGCCACGTGCTAGACACCGCCGTAGGTGCTGGTGAGACAGACGGCAACAAAGCAGACACGGCCCTCTAGCAATTTATCTTCCAGAGCGGGTGACAGAAAATGCACAACATGTATAAATATAATCAGGTAAGTGCTATGAAGAAAGCTCAAGTTGGGTAGGGTAGTGAGAGAAAGAGTGGGTGCTATTTATGCTATTTAGATAGGGCAGTTAGGCAGAGACTCACAGAAAGTGAAGGCCTAACCCACGTGGATCTCTGGGGCAGCAATATTCCAGGCAGAGGGAGCAGCAAGTGCAAAGGCCCTGAGGTAGGAGTATGTATGTGCTGCATTTGAGGAATGCATCCTATAAGTTTTGCTAAACCTTGATAAGGACTTTGGCTTTTACTCTGCATGTTGGGAAGCCAGTACAGGTTTCCTAGAGCTGTTATGTGAGTGACTAACTGCTGTCTGGAGTTGGCTGGGGGCCCCAGATCAGTCAGGATGCCTAGGGCCGTGTGAGGTACGATCTCTGGCTTAAATTTGCTTGTTCTCATTGCTAGGATAGAGCACCTAATACCTTCATTCCTCGAAAGCTGAGGTCTTCAACTGGGGTTCCTGGAGCCCCAGGGCAATATTCTCAACTGGAAAGTTTTTTTCAAAAACAAATGCCAAGTCCCACGTCGGCCTCGCTGACCCTGTCTTCAGGTGGGCCATGGGATAAACGGCACTCACTAAGACCTGCTGTCCTAGAGGGCGTGAGGACAGGCCCACTCTAAATTTTATCTGCATGTACGTTTGGTGTTGGAAGGATGCTGAGGACTGTAGCTTTCACAGACACCCCCAAAGATCGAGAGTCAGACTACAGCACACACCGAATGCCACTGAGGCACAGTTACAGCCCAAGGCCCGGGTGTGTCCACCACCTCCTGCTGCCTTTAGTCTGGGGCTCCTCCCTCTCGTTACTTCGTTTAGATTTATTTTGAAAGCAGCGTCTCTCTTCCTTCCAGCACTCAGGATGCCGCCAGCATCCAACACCTCTTCAAATAGGAACGGGCCGTTTTCCCTGCCAGACCTGCAGCTCGGTTAGGTCAGTCTTTTCAGGGCTCTTTCTGTTCGTTTTCTCCCAAGGTCTTCCTGCTCCGCTTGTCAAAAAGGAGCTGGTTCCAGCCACCCATTTCTCCCAGGACCTACTTTACTGCTTGGGGCACAAAGAAAAGGGTTTTGTTTCATTTTCTGCTGCCACTGTCTACTCTTATCCACACTTCAAAGCCGGGGGGCCCCCTTTGAGAGCCTTGGTGCTGGGAGGGAGACCAAGGGACCTCAGCCCTGGGCATGTGAGGGTGGGGTGGTGGTGAGGAGGTAGGATGCGGCTGCAGTAGGTGACTCTACAGTGGCCTGGCTCCCCAGGAGGTGGGGTGGGGGCGCTGCCTGGCTTTGGCAGGCACTGAACTCATCCGTCCTGCTGTCTGGGCCTGTTTGCCGGGACTCCCTGAGAAGTTCCTTTCTCTGTGTGGGGTATGGTAAGGCGTGTTGTGTCTGATATGGAGTTGTAGTCAAGGGTCTGGGGTTCAAGCCACAAGTTCAAGTCCCAGCTCAGCAACTTGCAAACTATGTGGGCGCGGGTGAGTTACTAAGCATCTCTGGGCATCAGTTTCTCATCTGCGAAGGAGGGTCAGGGAAGAGGGACTGAGACGATTTTGTGAAACAATGAATATAAATCTGGGCCTCCCCCTTCCAAATTCTTGTTTCGTTGGTGTTTTTTTGTTTGGTTGTTTTTTCTTTTGTTTGTTTGTTTTTGAGACAGGGTTTTGCTCTGTTGGTCATCACAGCTCTCTGCAGACTCGAACTCCTGGGCTCAAGTGATCCTCCTGCCTCTGCCTCAGCCTCCCAAGCAGCTGGGACTATAGACATGCACCACCCCACCTGACCAATTTTTCTATTTTTTGTAGAGACAGGGTCTCAGTATGTTGCTCAGGCTGGTCTTGAAGTCCTGGGCTCAAATGATACTTCCTCCTCGGCCTCTCAAAGTGCTAGGATCACAGGCGTGAGCCACCGCGCCCGGCCCTCCCTTCCAAATTCTGCCCTGCCATCCCTCAAACCATTCCTCACCTGATCATTTAAACTTTCATTCTCTCAATGATATTTTTTTTGTTGAGCCCTACTCAACTACACGCTCACCAGTGTCCTGAGACTGAAGCCCTTACGGGAATATTCCAGAGGGAGTTCTTGCCGTCTCCTCTCACTGTCCCCTGGGAGGCCGAGCTCGCAGAGCAGCCTCCACCCACATCTCCCTCGGGGGAGCGCCCCTCTAGGAGATGATGATGAGTTGAGAGTTTCCATGACACTTTTTCCCTTTGTGATTTCCTCCCACTGGGAAACTTCTTGGCAGGAGGACTTCTCCTCGTCCCCTGAGAGGCCCACTTTGGCCTTTGGGGCTTCTGTTGACCTGGGTCTTCCTCCAAAACCAGACTCTGTGAATTTGGTCTCCTCCATTTCCTTCTTCCTAGGAATTCTTGGGCGGGGACGAGACCCGCGTACCCCCCTGCACCCACCACCCATCCCGCTCTGCCATGTCCTGCCACAGCCACAGAGAGCTCCTTTAACCCCTGCTGCCTTTCAGAGAGCAGTTGCATCCTGCCCCGGCTGCTGTTTATTGGGCACGTTCATTGAGGCACTGGAGACACAGCCCAACGCTTAGCGACATTCTCCTTTCATCCCCCGACACCCTGTGGCAGCCGGTAACACGGCCGCCCCACCGTGAATAATGCCTTCTGGTATCCGTGCCCTCGCGCAGCGACTCTGGCCTTGGCCTTGTGACTTGCTTCCGTGAGTGGGACATGAGCAAGCACGATGCGGACAGAGCTTGATAAGGGCAGTGGGGTGGTCCTCTTGGAATGCTTGCCTTAGAAGCCAGCCGCCCTGCTGTGAAGCTCAGACTAGACTACAGAGTGACGAGAGGCCAGGTGGGGACAGACCCTGCAAGATGAGGCATCTTGCACATTCCAGCTCCAGCAAAGCACCCCTCTGACTATAGCCACACGAATCAGCCTGGCAACACCACGTGATGCAGAAGAACCCCCTCCCCCACTGAACCCCATTCACACACAGAATTGTGAGAATTAATACGTCATTGCCGTCTTAAGCCACTAAATTTGGGGAGGGTTTGTCACACAGCAAGAGGAAAACTGAAAGAACCCCTCCAGCCCCGGATGCTGTTATTATCATGCCCATTATACAGATGCTGAATCTGAGGTTCAGGGACCTTGAGTGAGTTTCCCAAGGCTGCCCAGGGAGTAAGCCAATGTGCTGGCTGTGAACACGCGCCTTGGATGTCCTGCTGGGGGGAGCCTAATTGAGTGACGGCCCCAGCTACTCTCTGTCTTGATCCGCCACTGCATTCTCACTGAGCAACGCCCCGGAGGCTGTCCCCACAGTGGGACACCAGCGCGAGCCAATTCCTGGGAGATGTGCGATTCCTCCATCAGCCTGACTGACCTTTCTTGGAATTCTGCTGCAGCGCAAGACTCTTCCCGTCCCAGTCCCCTTCCTTCTTTCTTCTCTTTCTGGGTCGCACAGTCTGAAGGCTCTGCCCGCCTCCTCCGCTCCCTCCCTCTCATCCCTCACAGGTGTTTCCTGCAATGAACATATTGCACTTCTGACCCCACACGGTGGGAAACCTGAGATTCAAAGGCAAGGAACCTCTGCCCAACACCTTCCTTTGTTTTCCCCCAGACACTTTCCTCCCAGGAAAAACAGGCATCTTCAAAATCACCACCATCCAGAAGTTCTAAGGCCACATGAAAGCAAAACTCCACAGACAAGAGAAACAAGGTGCAGGATCCTCCACAGACGTGCCTGGGGGAGCCAGGCAGACACCCGGGTCCTCAGGAACTGATGCAGTCCAGGAGCCCCCACAAAAGGAACGGCAGGAGGCGGGATGGCGCGCTGACATTTCCTTTCTTCTCTGCCCCAGGCCCTTTACCTGTATTATTGAATCCTCCCAGACATCCGTAAGCCAAGTATTACAATTCCCATTTTACAGGTGAGGACACAAGTCTCAGAGAGGTGAAGCAGCTTGCCTTGGGTCACACAGCTTCCATGGAAAGGGCTGAGACTTCAACCCTGGTGGAGGGAAACTGAGCAGTCAGGTGCTTTCCAAACCTTGGGTGTAAATCCCTGCCCTTTATGTGTTCCTGAAGGACCCTGGGTGAGTTGCTTAGCCTCTCTGAGTCTCAGTTTCCCCATGCATGAAACTGGAGCACTCATGGTCTATCCCTCCCGGCAGCATTGGAGGCACAGAGAATGGAGTCGTGTGTGAGTGTGTGTTCAACGCTTATTAGTCACATTAGTTCTGACCCCAACTCCCACCCCTGTCTCCAGGGCGGCCAGTTTTCCATTACACTGAGTTGTTTCCATCCCACTATTGACATGAACAAGATAAGGATTTTTGTTTTTTCAAAACCCAAACTCCAGCTGATCACACATTGCACGAGAGTTGATGTCCAGGCCTGATTCGTAATCCGGTGTCACCTGCGTCCCTATGAAAAAACCACATATCAACAACTCCACCCCCAACACATGAGCGAGGGCTGCACAAAATCGAAGGCTCCAAGCCAAGACCCAAAAAAATCCCCTGGATTCTTTCCCCATGAGGGGAGGTTTTCCACAGGGACACAGCCCCGTGCCTTGGCTCAGGGACTGGGCTGCTTTCTTCTTGAGAAAGCTCCTGGGATAAAAATAGCCAAGCAGCAGGCGGCCCCTTCTGGGGTTTGGAGGAGAGGGGGGATGGGGGTTCCTGGACGCCTGTGTCCAGGAGAAACAGGAGGGAGGGAGGGGCTCTGCAATCTGAGGTCTGAGGGTGAGGTGGGGAGATGGGGCTTTTCGGTGGAGGGGAAGAAAAAGTGGGTCAGGTCTCCCCGTATTCATCAAGCCAGGGAATCCTGAAGAAATACTACTTGTGTTCTCAGATTTACCAGGGAGAGGGGAAAGAGCCTGGGCAGGGGTAAACCTCGATAGACCAGGAGGACAGAGGCAGGTCACCATTGTCACCAGCAAGAAAGACCAGGAGGAGCCCTGTTAGTACATTTTTTTAAAAATCAACCGAAGAAACACACAAAAACAAACAAGGCCCAGGGAACCCTGATTTGATGGTTTGAAAAGAACCCAGGCCAATGGAAGAACTCAGTCACTTCCAAGAGGCCCGTGTTCTGCAGAAGTTGTCCCCTTGCCCTTTCAGTCCCTGCCCCAGACTCCATCCTTCTTCTTCCTAAGCGATCCCTTCACTAGCCCCTCTGGAGGGCCACCTCCCCAAGCCAGCAGGCAAGCACACAAGCAGAATTAAGGGCACTAAGGAACTTGGACTTGGTCGTGGACTCTTTGAAACAAAAGGGAATCTTCAAGAGTGTTCAGTCCCTTGTTTAGGCTTCAGTGTCCAGGTGGGGCATCTGAAGTCCAGAGAGGGCGAGCAGCTTGTTCAAGTTACACAGCAAGTGTCCTACCTCCCAATCCAGTGCTACTTTATTGTATGAGCTGCCCACCATTCACTCTGACTCGGATTCCATTTGTTCTACAGTAATGGTGGAGCACCTGCTCTGTGCCATGCACTGTTGTAGGTACATGCGTGTGCGAGGGTGGGAGGCAGCCGTTTTATGTCAGGTGCACAGAGAAAGCCTTTGTGATGAGGTGACGTGGGAACACAAACCCGAAGACAATAAAGAGTAAGCCACAAGGATATCCAGTAGAACATTCTAGGTAGGGGGAACAGCAAGTGCAAAGGCCCTGAGGGTTAACCTGTACAAAGAATAGCAAAAAGCTGGATGGCTGGAGAGGAGTATTTGGAGATGAGATCAGAGACAGAACAGGAGGGACTCGTAGGCCCCTGGAAGGATCTTGGCTTTCTCCTGGATGAGGTAGGAAGGCTTTGTGGGGTTTTGAACAAAACTAGATCTGACTTGGCATTTAAAATAAATCCTTCTGATTATAGTGTGGAAAAAGATGCTGTTTTGGAGGGTCAAGGGTGGGACCAGATAGAAGGACACTGCAATAACCCCAGGGCGGGGTGGTGACAATGTGGCTCCAGGTGGTCCTGTGAGGGCAGTGAGAAGTGGCTGGATTCTGGATGGAGGTCAAGCCCACCCGACTTTCGGCTCGATTGGACACGGGGTGCGAGGGGGAGAGAGGCATCAAGAACGGCTGCAGAGACTTCACCTGAGCAACTCGAAAGACTGAGTTGCCATTTATTGAGGGAAGGAAACCTCAAGTGGAGTTAATGTGGGGGAAGATGACGACTGAGTGTACAGAACCATCCTCAGGTCAGAACCGATGCTGTGGGGGCCTGCAGCGGGTCACCTGGTGCATTCAGTCTGCAGCTGCCCACACCTGAATTTAGCCCCCGGCTGTGTGGCTGCAAGGAGCAGGCTAGGTCAAGGCCATATTACAGATCAGATTCCATTACCCCAAATTCACTTACACCCTATCTCTACATCCCAGCCCGGCCTGAACACAGCTGTTCCAAGAGACTCATCCATTCCAAAAATAGCATTTAAACAAACTCTTTCATTTCTCTACTATTTAATACTTTATGGTTTACAAAACACTCTTTCCTGTGTTACTCCACATGATCCTCATCACAAGCCTACAAGATAAGCAGAGAAGACATTATTCTTGCAGATGAGGAAACTGAGGCAAAGAAAGACTAAGTCCCTGAGGCAAGGCTGCTCAGTCACACATCCAGGATTTGGGTGCAGAACCCTTGTTCTGCAAGGGTTCTGACCCCTGGGTAAGGGCTCTTTGTGCCACACACACTGCTCAGTGAAGGTGGACTCAAAGGTGACCACAGAATGCCAGCAGACCCCAGGGGCAGCTGTAATGAATTTGGTCTGTGGCTGAGCTGTCCAGTACACCAGCCACTAGTCACACGTAGCTGTTTAAATTCAAATTGAAATTAAATGCAATCAAATAGTCTTCAGTTATATTAGCCACATTTCAAGTGATCCATGTGGCTAGTGGCTACCATACTGGACGGCACAGTTGATCACAGAAAATTCTAGTGGATGTGCTGCTACAGACATCCTTTGTTTCCCTCCGCTACCCTAACTCCCAATGTCAGAGTTGAGGGCTTATGGGTAGAATGTGGTGCCATGCCAACTTCCATCATTCTCAACTTTTGCCCTGACAGCATAATACCTTATTGAATAATTGTTTTTAGATTGACTTACTTTTTAAGCTTAAATACTTATATATGCTTTGTCCTAGACACAAAGTCATGGGTTTGATATACAAATTATATACACACACAAACATGCAATTAAAGTTGTTAAATGATTGTATACACATTACCTCAACTTATCTCATGATTGGGAAATACTGGTGTGGTGGAGAGGAATGAACTTTGAAATCAGAAAAGGACTTCATCATTTAACCAGCTGTGTGCCCCTAGAAACATCTCTTCACCTCTCTGAGCCTCAGTTTTCTTATCTGTAAAGTAAATTTTCCAGTAAAGAACCAAATGAATTCTTATGAGAATCAGATAGAGAGCTTCATAGTGAAAGCTAGCACTTTGCCTGGCACATAGTAAGTGCTTATCAAGTGCTGGTTCCTTTCCCCTCCTTTTTTCCCTTCCCCCAGCCCAACTTAAGGCCAAAGACTTAAAAAAATGAAAACAGAAATGGAATGTCCCAAAGGAGGCTATGTAAAGTTGCAATATATTCCTGGAAATCTAGAAGTCCACGTGCATGTGCAGGGGTATGCACATACCCACATCAGAGATCAAAGGCGGCCCTCATCTCTCTCCTCTCGCTGACTCTAAGACTCTGCACAAGGAGGAAGTAAAGGCTAAGGCAGAGTTGTAAATTGTCTGCCAGAGCATTAAAGGTATAAACACACGAAATTTCTCTTGACAAAGGCTGAGATTCTTAATGGATCAAGGCACTTAAGGATATCTCTGTCCAATGATTAGCTGACAAGTAAGCTAACAAGCAGAGGCTCCAGGGACCACACATGATAAAGAACATAGACTTTACAGAATTAGCCTAGGCAAGCCACTAAACAAATTGCAACAATAACAAACCCTAGTAAGGACACAAAATCTGACTTCCACACCTGTCATATTATATTATTTAACGTGTCCACATTTCAACAAAGAAATTATAAGACACATTAAGAAACAGGAAAGTATGGCTTATACATGAGAACAAAAAGCATTCAATATAAACTATCCCAAAAGATGTGCAGATGTGCATTTACTAGACAAAGACTTTAAATCAGCTATTATAAATATGGTCAAAGAACTAAAAGAAGCCAACTATAAAAGAAAGTATGAAAACAATGTCCCACCAAATAGAGAACATGAATAAAGAGATAGAAATCATTTTTTTTAAAAAGAAACCAAATGGGAATTCTGAAGTTGAAAACAGAGTGACTGAAATAAAAAAATTATTAGAGAGGCTCAATAGTAGATGTGAATAGACATAGTAATCAGAAAACTTGAAAACAGGTCAATTGAGATTATCCATTATGTTTAGCAGAAAGAAGATAGAATGAAGAAAACTAAACAGAGACTCAGAGACCTGTGACACATCATTAAGTATAGCAACATATGCATAACGAGTGTCCAAGAGGAGAGACAAAGAGGCCAAAAGAATATATGAAGAAGTAATGGCTGAAAACTGTACAGATTTGATGAAAACATTAATTTGCACATCCAACAATCTCAACAAACTCTAAGTAGGATAAACTCAAAGGGTTCCACACCTAGACACATCACAGTCAAATGGTCAAAGGCAAAGAGTCTTGAAAGCAGCAAGGGAAAAGTGGCTTATATGAGGAATTCTCAGTAAGATTAACAGCTGGCCTTTTATCAGTAACTATGGAGGTCAGAAGGCAAGAGGATGACATATTCAAAGTGCTGAAAGAAAGACTTTTGAACATGAATTCTAGATCCAGCAAAACTATCTTTCAGAAATAAAGGAGAAGTTAAGACATTCCTTTTTTTTTTAAGCTGAGAGAGTCCATTACTAACAGACCTAGTCTACAAGAAATATAAAAGGGAATTCTTCAGGCTGATAGGAAAAGGTACTAGACAATTCAAATCCACATGAACAAATATAGAGTATCAGTAATTACATAGGTAAATATAAAATACAGTGTAAAGATATTTTCTTGTTTATAACTCTTTTCTTTAACTATCTGACTTAAAAGGCAATGGCCTAAATCAATAATTTAAAAACTATTGATGATCTTATAATGCATAAGCATGCAAGTTGTATGCTAATGATAGTATAAAAGAGGGGAGTCCTGATGATGCTATACTAGAGCAAAATTTTTGTATATTATTGAAATTAAGTTAGTATTAATCCAAACTAAGGTGTTTAAGTTAAGGCATTCATTGTAATTCCCAGGGCAACCACTAAGAAAGTAACTAAAAAAAATAAAAAAAAAAACTATTGAAGAAACAAGTGAATTAAAATTGTATATCAGAAAATATCTATTTAATACAAAAGAAGGCAGCAATGGTGGACTGCAGAAAGAAAAAGACATGAAACACATGGAAAATAAATAGCAAAATGGCAGGCACAAACCCTACCTTCTCAGTAATTACAATAATGTAAATGAATTAAACACTCCAATCAAAAGAATAAAAAATATGACCCAACTATATGTGGTCTATAAGAAACACACTTTAGAATAAAACACAAATAGATTGAAAGTAAAAGGATGGAAGGAGATGTACTATACAAATAGTGCCTAAAAGGTAGCTGGAGTGGCTATATGCTAATATAAAACAAGATGGACTTTAAGACAAAATTGTTATTGGAGACAGAGAAGGGAATTTTATAACAACAAAAATATAAGTATATCATGAAGACATAACAGTTATACTCATATATTCACCTCACAACAGAACCCCAAAATACATGAGGCAAAAGATGACAGAACTGAAGGGAGAAATGGACTATTCAACAATAATAGTTGGATACTTCAACACCCCATTTTTCAGTAATGGATATAACAATGAGGCAGATCATCAGCAATGGAATAGAACACCTGAACAATATATAAACCAAGTAGATCTAAAGGGCATCTATAGAACTCTCTGCCCAACAACAGCAAAATATACATTTTTCTCAAGTACACATGGAACATTCTCCAGTAGAGACCGTATGTTAGGTCACAAAACAAATCTCAATAAATTTAAAAGGACTGAAATTATATAAGGTATGTTTTCTGATCACACTGGATTGAAATTAGAAATCAATGTATTAGGGTTCTCCAGAGAAATAGAACCAATAGGAGATAGATGATAGATTAGATATAGATATGGATATATAAGAGAGAAGAGATTTATTATGAGAAACTGGCATATGCAATCATGGAGGCTGAGAAGTCCCATGAACTGCCATCTGCAAGCTGGAGACTCAGGAAAGCTGGGGGTGTAATTCCAAGCTGAACCCAAAAACTGGAGAACCAAGGGAGCCCCTGGTGTAAATCCCAGTCCAAGAGCAGGAGAAAACTGATGTTCCAGCTCAAGCAGACAGGCAGGAGGCAAAAGGGTGAATGCCTCCTTCCTCCACTTTTTTTCTATTCAGGCCCTCAATAGATTGGTTGATGCCCATCCACCCCAGGGAGGACAGTCTACTTTACTGAGTCTACCGATTCAAATGCTAATCTTATCCAGAAATACCCTCACAGACACACCCAGAAATAATGTATATTCTGGACATCCCTTGCCCCAGTCAAGTCAACAGATAGAATTAGTCATCACAATTAATAACAACAGAAAATTTGGGAAATTAAATATGAGGAAATTAAACAACACATTTGTAAATAACCAATGGATTAAAGAATAACTCATAAGGAAAAATAGAAATGCTTTGAGATGAATAAAAATGAAAATACAACATACTGAATTTATGGGATGCAGCTAAAGTAGTTTTTAGAGGGAAATTTATAGCTGAAAACACTTATACTTAAAAAAAGAAGAAAGATCTCAAATAAATACCTAACTTTCCACTTCAGGAAATTAGAAAAACAAAACCAGACCAAATCCAAGACAAGCAAGAGGAAATAATAAAAACAAGAGCAGAAATAAATGAAATAGAGAATGGAAAAGCAATAGAGAAAATCAACAAAACTAAAAGCTAATTCTTTGAAAAGACAACAAAATTGACAAACCTTAAGCTAGATTGAACAAGAAAAAAAAGATTCAAATTGCAAAAATTAGACATGAAATAGGGACCATGAGTATCAACCTTGTAGAAATAAAAAGGATTATAAGGGAGTACAATAAACCATGTATTTAAAAATATTATATAACATTAAATGGACAAATTTCTAGAAAGACACAAACCACTAAAATTGACCCAAGAAGAAATAGAAAATCTGAACAGACCTATAATAAATAAAGAGACTGAATTTGTAATAAAAAAATCTTCCCACAAAGAAAATCCCAGGCCAAGAAGGCTTCCCTGGTAAATTCTACTAAACATTTAAAGAAGAATCAACAGAAACTCTTCCAAAAAATAGAAGAAAAGGGAATGCTTCTCAACTCATTCCATAAGGCCTGTATTATCCTGATATCAAAACCAGACAAAGTCATCACAAGAAAAGAGAACTACATATTTATATATCCTTTATGAATATAGACACAAAAATCCTCATTAAAGTACTAGCAAACTTAACCAAGCAACATACAAAAAGGATTATACACCATGACCAAGTGGGATTTATCCCAGGAATGCAAGATTGTGTTAACATCTAAAAATAAATCAGTGTAATACACCATATTAATAGAATAAAGGACAAGAACCACATGATCATCTTAATAGACATGGAAAAGGCATTGACAGAATTCAACAGTCTTTCATGGTAAAAACAAAAAAACACTCAAAAAACTAGGAATAGAAGAAGACTTTCTCAATCTGATAAAGGACGTCTATGAAAACCCCAGTTATCATTCTTAATGGTGAAAGACTAAAAGCTTTCGTTATAATATCAAGTACAATAAAAGGATGTCTGCTCTTACCACTTCTACTAAACATTGTACTGGGTGTGCTATTTAGGACAATTAAGTAAGAAAAAGAAATAAAAGGCATCCAGACAGGTGGGGTGGGCAGTGGGGAGAAGCAAAACTATCTCCATTTGCAGATAATATGATCTTACATATATAATTCTGAGTAATTTACACATATACAAACTATTAGAGCTAATAAATGCAACAATGTTGCAGGATACAAGATCAATATACAAAAATCTAGAGTATATTGCTGTACTCTAACAAACAGAGATGGAGGACTCACACATCCCAATTTCAAAATTTACTACAAAGCCACAGTAATCAAGCCAGTGTGGTTCTAGAATAAAGGTAGACATACAGATCAATGGAACAGACTTGAGAGTTCCTCAATAAGCCTTTACGTTTATAGTTGATTAATTTTCAACAAGGGTGCCAAGATAATTCATAGGAGCAAGAATAGTCTTTTTAACAAATAGTGCTGAGAAAACTGGATATCCACATGCAAAAAAGTGAAATTAGACCCCATCCTTTTACCATATGTAAAAATCAACTCAACAGGGATTAGAGACCCAAATGTAAGTGCTAAATCCATTAAACTCTTAGAAAAAAAACACGGGAGTGAATCTTCATGAGCTTGAGTTAATGGTTTCTTAGCTATAGCACCAAAAGTACAAGTAACAAAAGAAAAAAAATACTTAAATTGGACTTCACCAAAACTAAAAACTTCTGTGCTTCAAATGACACTATCAAGAAAGTAGGAGGGAGGGGTTATCTTGTACATGATACTCTTAGAGGTAATAATACATGAACTTATAAAATTTTGGACTATATATTTGACATGTAAAATATGTACAGTATTAATGTCAACCGTCTCTTAAAAGTTAGCCTATAAATATTGTTGTATAATTTCCTTTGGTCAGAAACATTTGGATTGGATAGTGCCACTTGGGTCAGGATTTAATTCAGTGCCATTTAGCAAACCAACTGTCGCTAGTCTATGCAACTAGCAAAAATTTGTATAATGCAGCAGAATAGTTTCCACACTTTAAATTTTCATGTGAGGGGTTCTTCACTATTCTGGAACCCAGTCAACAAAATTAGAGGAGAGACCCTAAGGAGATTTCTGTTAAGAGAAAAAGCCAGTATTACCAGGCTCTAAATAGTTGAATCTACTAAAGATAACAAATAGTGTCTACTATCTCAACCCTCCAAATTCGCCGAGGGTTGGGACTGTCATATGTGATTTTTTTTGTGGGGTAGTTGAATAAAATTGGGCAGCTAGATTTTTCAGTTCCATGTGCCTCCTAAATAAAAAAGAAGATAAGTAATTATTGTGAATTGACTTGCAGACAAAGCAGAAACTGTCTTGCACATTTTTTGTAAAGAGATAACATTTTCCAACCAGGCAGATGCCAT
>CAUYSK010032631.1:0-27959 GCA_963575035.1 Avahi laniger | reverse complement strand
TGTCCCCCGGCCCTACTCCTGGCCTCAGTGGAACACACACGCAGACAGTCGGCCAGGGCTGAGCTGAGCGGCTCTGACTGACGCTTGCTGTTGGAGCCACCAACACAGGTTTTCCAGACTCAGAACAAGTGGCCAAATCTTAGTTTTCCTGAGATCTGAATCACGAACTGAAAGGGCTCCATGATCCACAGCTACCGGACTGTGGTGAAACATGAGACGCTGCTCAACTTCTACAGCAACAGAACCCCTCTCGGTGGCGGCGATTTAGACCCTAGGCAATAGAGAAGCGTCAATTCTGAAGACTGTCTTGCAATGGCAACTGGTGCTCTAAGGGACCGTTATTCTGTAGCCCAGAGATCAGGATAGAAGGCTCTCTGCTTCCAACCTGGAGGCCGCAACCTGCTGGGGTTGTCATTACCAATGGTGAGCACGGCACAGATGCTCGTGGGGACGGACCCCTCTCCAAAAGGAAAGCTTAAATAAGGGGGGACTCACTGTGAAACCTCAGTGCCTGCGAAGCATCCCTGTGCTGGTTTCAGAGCATAATCCCACCCCTCAGCTTTCCATGAGACACTCCCAAAATAAAAACGCAAGCTGCTCTGAAACAGGAGATCGTGGAGCACAGAAGGCCGCGCAGTCAGGAGCAGCTGCTCAGGCCCCCCTCGCCTGCCTGGTGGCCTGGTGGAGTTACTTCATCTCCACGTACCTCAGGTTCCTCCTCTTTAAAATGAGGACATGAGAACAATGACCTCCACAGGAGGATGACAAGCACGAAATGACAATGTGCTTCTGGGCCAATGCCTGGCCCACAGTAAGTCCCTCCCCGGTAAAGGACGCCATCACCGCCACCACCTGCCCAAGCTGTCACAGTACCAGGTTTCCTTGGGCCACACACTGTACGCATGACAAAGATAAAACCAAAGGAGCCCCAACCCTGGAAGGCCGTGCCAAAGGCCAGGAGGTGGAGCCCCCGGCCAGGTTATCAGCGACATCGCTGGCCACAAGAATCACTTCTTCCCGTGTCAGAGGCACGAGGTGATTTCATAGCTGTGCTGGGGCAACAGTAAGGGCTTACCCAGTCACACGCATGATTTACGACATGCAATCTTTTCTCTCTGACACGGCTGGCCAGAGAGACCTTTAGAGGTATTTGCATAAGCTGTTTGACAACCTTAAAGTCAGACACATTTTTAGTTCCCATGACATGCATTTTACCAAGGCTTTATTTAATCTTCCTGACCTCTGGGGGCATTACCTCCCTCTACTGCCCCTGTGAAGTAAGGGCAACAGTCAGGATCAATCCACACCAAGACTCACACACTCCCAACGGTGGTGACGGCCAAATACAGAGAAGCAGCATGTCCACAGCCAGCCTGAGGCGGTGGCGCCGACTGTGACCAGAGCAGTCCCCAGTAGAAAAGGTGTACCTCGGCATGCTTACCCAGAGTAACTCTCAAAGGATGGCCGCTGTCGCCACCACCATTATTCATCGTACAAACTGTCACACCGCTAGGCTTCTTGGGCCTCACTGTGTATACTCAAGAAGATAAAATCAAAACAGCCTGGATCCTTCCTCCCAATCACCTCTGCCTGTCATCTGCAGACCCGCTGTATCCAGATGTGGTCCCTTTTGGACCCTTCCCACTCAGGTTCAGCTAGGCATGGGAATGCCCGTGACATCCCTGGCTCTTAGAGTACAATCCCAACATCCCTACGGCGGCCCTGCAGGACCCAGCCAAGGAGGCAATGCCCAGCCACCTTGCCAATCCCACCCGCTGCCACGCCAGCCCTGGGCTCTCCTCCCATCCCTGACACCTGCCGGCTCTCCCTGTTCTGCATGGAGCACCCTCATTCCTGCCTGTCACAGGGCCAGGTTCTTCTCAGACGGCAGCTTTGCAGAGAAACCTTCTTTGTTGCCTACCTACAGCAGGTCTCGGCATTCTCCCATTCGTCTCCTTCTAAGAACTTACCACAACAAGAATTACTTTATTGCCTGCTCAGTATGCCGCCCTAACAGTTCTGGAGCACCATCAACACCCTGGTGGCCAGCACAGTGGCCAGCGGAGAGCAGGCACCGAACACACGCTTGTGGAATGGGTACAGCTGCACAGAGACAGAGCACACCTGTCTGCAGGGCAGCCAGCTGCAGCGCTCCCTGCGCGAAAACACATCACTCAACCAGCGCCGGTCTACCAGCTCGGTCTGGAGACAGAGGAAAGAGATGCGAGTCCAGGGTCTGCCACCATCTGCTTGGGCAAGTCACTTTACTAAATCTCAATTTCCCCATCAAAAAGAAAGAAAGAGAAAGAAGGGAGAAGGGAAGGGAGAAGGGAAGGGAGGAGGGAAAGGAGGGCAGAGGGGAAGGAAAGAGAAAAGAAGAGAAGGAGAAAAGACAAGAAAAGAGAAAAAAGGAAAGAGAAAGAAAACTAAAAGGAAAGAGGGAAGTGGAGGAGGAGGTGGCAGCAGTGACAAACGAGATCAATAATTTCCTAACTTTGTCCCAAGAACCCCAAGGTCCCTTGAAGATGATGAGACGCCCATGTCCCTTCTTCAACAGAGCAGCACACGTCCATCTCTTTAGGACATTTGGCTTCCACGTAAGACTTTGTTTGGAAACAAAGCACCTGCCACTAGGACACGCTTGACGTTCCTGTGGGTCCAAGACACTCTGGTCCTCTCTGGGCAAGGCCCCGTTCTCTGGGCTGCACACCCAGGACCCCACACACCTGCTCCACCACGGAGCAGCCCCTGCCGCCATCACCGGGGCCTACCTCATTGAAGACAATCCTGGACGCCGGCCTCGAGAGCTGCTCAGTCGGCTTCACTGTGGTTTTCCACGTCCTCCCAAAGAAGTGTCGGTAGGTGACATCAAAGAAAGACACCCGCAGATGGCATTCAACCTCCGACAGCACTGCCAGCACACCCTAGGAGACAGCAGGGTGTGAGAGTCAGGGAGTCAGCCCTAAAGAGTTCTGTGTCACGAGCCATGCCACGGTTGCTGATGGACCGCTTGGTAGGCATGGGGCCACTGAGCACTCACCCAACTTGTTCAGGCATCAGCAGCCCAATTTCCTTGTGGGGAGCTACGTCTTTCCCACCCACAGCCACTGGTCTTGGTGGGGCGACAAACCAAGCACTTGGCCCTCCCTGGCCAATTAGAGCACTGAAGTCCCCTAGAACACACACAGGATTAAGACTCACCCACAGCCTACGAGATACAAGAGGCCAGCGCTATGGATACAGATGTGCCTGCCAGGATGCAGGCCTGGAGCTGCCACTCTGTCACCATGTGGAGCCAAGAGGTTAAAGACAGGACAAGTCCAAGTGGTGATATCACATGAGACTCTGGATCAAACCACACCTATAGCTCATGCTAACTGTGGATTTGTCCGTTATGTGAATTAACAAGTCACCTCCAGCTTAAGCCATCTTGGAGGTGTTTTTTGTCATTTGCAACCAAATGAGTCCTTCCCAATAGAACCAGAAACTCTAAATCCTCAAATTGCCAGAATTATTTTGGGGTAGTGTTAGCAAAGAAAAAGCAGATCTTTGAGGACTGAAAAATCATGGCAACGAATACAGAACAAAGCAACCAGAGACAATACAGAGTCTTTTCCCCATAGCTTTGCTACTCACAGTAAATTTTTGTTTCAGCCTTCGGTTCTTGTTACTGGTTACAACTAGCAATGCCACAGTTCTTACCTGGGACAAAGAGTTCTCTGCCTCTCCTTCACTCACTCATTTAGCAAACACTAACTAAACAGCTGTTCTGGGTATCAACTCCGTGCCAGGCACTAGGGATACAGCAGGGAACAAAAGAGATGGAATCTCTGCCCTTACAGCGTTTGCATGAGAAAAACAGGGAAGGGAGAGACGGGTGGGCCAGGACAGACCTTCCCCCAGCGTTAGCTAATTCACAGGGATGGCTCATGGCATGCCTGCCGACCGTCTTTGGCATATAAAACAACCAATCCAGAGCCCAGCCCCACCTGCCCCTGCTATCTGGCTGTTCCCTTCCAGGAAGCAGCATCCTCGGCCGCAATTATCCCAGGGTCAAGAACCAGGCTCCTAGGGGCAGTCTCTCCAGCCCAGGGGCCACTGAAATTACTCGCACTAGTCAATCCCAAGCCCGCCCAGCAGCTCCCCTGCCTTGCCCACTCCCTCCTGCAAAACCACAACGAAAGCCCTGCCAGGCTTCCCCTCGCTCCCTTTGCCTCCTACACAAGCCCAGTGCTTCCCCGTGGGCCCTGCATGGTGTGGCCTGCCCCCTCCTCCCGGGAACCCTGAGTAACACACCCTCTTTTCAATGGCAGTTGTCTCTTGAGCTGCTGGCCTCACTACACCTGAACAGAAACCAATCCCAGCAACATTCTGTACAAGCAGAAAGCCCATCCGACTGCAGCAGGCCGAGTGCAGGGAAGACGGGAGGGATGAGAGGCATAGCAGCCGCTCCTACAGGTCCCTCGGCATGGGGACAAGCTGGGCTCTCACTCCCAGTTCGATGGGAGGCCAGGGAGAGACTGTAAGTAAGCAGAAACCACTCCAGCTGATTCAGGATTCTAAGAAAATGCCCACAGCTGCCACGTGGAGATGAGACTGCAGGGGCGGGAATGGAAGCAGGGGCCACTGCCACCGTCCAGGCAAGAGAGGATGGGGCATTGCAGGGTGACAAGCAGCAGGCACACCTGGGCTCTGCTTTGAAGGAAGGGCTGCGACAATCTGAGGAGAGGGAAAGGATGGAGGATAAGCTGTCACGTTTGCCTGGCCCTCCCAGGCTAGTACTGAGTCCCACGTCCCCAGTGAAGCAACAGGGACGGAGGCGGTGCTATCCATGGGGACAGGGAGGATGCAGCAGGGCAGGTCTGGGGGACGAGCCCCAGTTCACTGCGGTCATCACTCGCTCCACATCAGAGACCTCCGTCTGCACACAGCCCTTCCCCTCGTCCTGCCCCTCCACGCCGGCTCACCGCCTCCTTAGGGGTCCTCGCACGTCCCGGCTCAGTCCCCAGCTCCCGTGCCCCTGATGAAGGCGACCTTCCTGTCCACTGCCATCCAGACCCACCCCCGACCCACTTTACACTTCCCCGGAGTGATCATCCAGCTTTTGCATGTTGACTGTCGCCCCCAACTAGAACGAGAGCTCTGTGAGGACATGAGCCTAGAATGTTCTGTTCCCTTCTCTATCCTTCGGGCCCAGGCAAGGCCTTGCACACGCAGGTCCTCAGTGCTTGCACATCCTCACCAGGCCCAGGCTCCACCATCGACCTCTTCCTCTTCCTCCTCCTCCTCCTCCCCGACATCCTCTCAGAAGTTAATCATAAGCCAAGACCCCCCCAGCTCCCAAATCTCTATTGCTGGCTTGGACTTCTTCCCAGAAGGCCTGACCCTAACCACCGCCCCGCTCTGCGCTACTTCCTAACCTATTCTATTCTAGTAAGTTTCAGCTGCGAGCTCTGTGAAGACAGGGCAGAGCTGTCCTTGTGTCCCTGTAACAAATACGCAATAGATATCAAATTGAATTAAAACGGCATCTCAAAATAAAGAAATACAATCAATGTTCACAATAAAATTAAACAGAACAAAAAAACTAAATAGAATAGTAAGAGAAACATACTAAGATAACTAATAAAGTGCCCCGAGTTCAAAATAAGCATGTGATAGTCTAAGCCCAACGCCTTTCACAGGGAGGTTTGCTATCATCTAAGGCTATCAGTGCTAAAGAAAACTAAAACTGTACAAACTCATAAGACTATCTAAATCAAACTTTATTTTTAATCAACTATTTCCAACTTCAACTTTATCTTCTTTTCTTTTCTTTTCTTTTATTCTTCTCCCAAGAAGTTTTGTGTAAAGAGATGGAGGGAAAGGGGGTGGTCACTGAAGGGGAACGTCAAGGGTCCAAGGGATTGCTTTTTTTTTTCTGAGACAGAGTCTCCCTCTGTCCCCCAGGCTGGAGTGCACTGGCGTCACCATAGCTCACTGCAGCGTTCAACTCCCGGGCTCAAGTGACCCTCCTGCCTCAGCCTCCCAAGCAGCCGGGGCTACACGCGCATACCACCACACCCGGCTTACTTTTCTATTTTTAGTAGAGACGGAGTCTCACTCCTGCTCAGGCTGCTCTCGAACTCTTGACGCAAGTGAGCCTTCTGCCTCAGCCTCCCAGAGTGCTAGGATTACAGGCCTGAGCCACCATGCCTGGCCTATCTTCTTGTAAATGCTTTATTTTGATTGATTTTTGTATGTAAAACCAACTCTGCATTCCTGCAATAAACCCCACTTGATCTTCATATACTACTCTTTATACACATTGCTAAATTTTATGTCCTACTATTTTAAGGATTTTTATGTCAATCTATACTTTTATTCTAGTGTCCTTGAGTGGTCTGGGTATCAGAGTTAAGGTGGCCTCAAAACAAAGGCTCGGAAGCATCCCTTCTCTATTTTCTGAAAGAGTTTGTCTAGAATTTGTATCATTTCTGCCTTTAATATTTGATAAAAGTCAACATTATATTATTAATGTCTGTAAGATATATGGTATACTTCCTTCATTTCTAATATTGGTAATCCATGTTTCCTCTTTTTTTTTCTCTTAATCTGTCTTGCTACGGATTTATCAATATTATTAATCTTTTCAAAAAACCAACTTCTAGCTCAAGGATTTTCTCTATTATTTGTCCTTCACTTCACTGATTTCTGCTCGTATACAGTCTTGAGCCACATGATGTTTCAGTCAACAACTGACCACAGGTATGACGGTGGTCCCATGAGATTATAATACTGTATTTTTATTGTACCTTTTCTATATTTATATATTCAAGTACTTATCATTGTGTTAAAACTGCCTACAATATTGAGCACAGTAACATGCTGTACAGGTCGTAGCCTAGGAATAATAGGCTACACCATATAGCCTAGCTGTACAGACCACCTAGGTTTGTGTAGGCACACTCAGTGATGATTGCACAATGATAAAATCACCTAACACCACATTTCTCAGAATGTAGCCCATCTTAAGTGACACATGGCTGTGTTTACCACTTCCTTTCTTCTACTTACTTTGTATTCAACACATTAATTGCCACAAAAGTTGTATTTAACTCACTCTAGTTCTGACCCCGGGGCTGTGTGAAGCATATATGAAATCTTACTTCTTGACATTCTTTTTGCTACAATTAATATTGAAAATTCTAAAAACGTGGATTAAATGAATAGAAGTCAGTAAGTTTCGGTTTTCTATTTATGTTTATCTTTAAATTACACTTGAAGTTTTTATTCTATTTTTATAATAAACACTGTGGCCCCAAGGAAAAGTTTGGTTTTTTGTGTGGCTGTCCATGCGTTAATTTGCTCTTTTTATCTAGATTGTTAAGGAGGAAGCAGAAGTCACTGATACCCTTCTTTCTAATATAGTCATATAAAGATACAAATTTCCCTCAAAGGACTGCATTAGCTACATCCCGCAAATTTTTATATTTTCTTCCACTACTCAGTTCAAATTATTTTCTAATTTCTCTGTTAATTCTTCTTTGACCCATGGGTTATTTACCACTGTGTTAATTTCCTACTATTTTCTAAGTCTCTTATTGTTATTTGTTTCTAATTTAATACCACAGTAGTCAGTAAACATACTCTTTTTAACCTGGATCCTATTAAATTTATTGGGACATTGCTATGGCCCTGCGTATGGTCTATCTTGGAGAATATTCCAGGTGTACTTGAGAAGACTGCGTGGTCCATTTTGTTGGGAGCAGTGCTGAAGAGATGTCAAGGTAGCTAATGATGGTGTTCAGATCTTCCAAATCCTTATGAGTTTATTGGTCTATTTGTTCTATCAATTATTAAGTCAGGACAGTTAAAATTCTCCAACTATGATTGTGAATCTGAATATAGCTCCCTTTAGTTTTTCCCCAATTTTGTTCCATATATTTAGAAGCCCCGTCATTGGGTGCCATACACAAGAGTTATCACAACAGGCCTGTTATGCTTTGACAGTCCAGCGTACGTGCTGGCCCTTGGCTGGAGCCTGGAAACTTAGATTTTGGGAGGGTTCCTACCACCTAATTGGTGAGAGTGGCACCCTCAGCCTAAACTGTTCACATGCTTGGTTTATGCTGAACACTTGTTGCCCTTCTAGGAGTCTGGAATTTTGGAACACAACATTTAGTACGTGACATTTCGCATGTGTTGTTACAATTCATTGCTTGGGGACGCATAAATGCATCCTGTGTGACTCCTCTGGGAGAGGATCCTTGGGAGCTCGTGCCCACCTCCCCCTGACATCCCCCCACATGCCTATTCCCTTTTCGGATCCTGCTTTGCGTCCTTCTGCCATGATACATCTTAGCTTGAGTGTAAGATGTGCTGAGTCACGTGAGTCCTCTGAGGGAACCTTCAGACCTGGGGGGTGGTCTTGGCAGCCCCAACACAGGTGCACACACACCTAGGGATCGTCTTGTTTTCTTGATGATCATTATCTCTGTGCAATGCCCCTTTGTCTCTGGTAACTCTTCGCTTTGAAATCCACTTTGTCTGACACTCGCATAGTCACAAGGTTCTCTCATGCTTCGTATTTACATGGCGAATCACTTTCCATCTTTTTACTTGCAACTTGTTTATGTCTTTATGTTTAAAATGTACTTTTTTCTAAACAACATATAACTGGGTCTTAAATGACAACTTTTAACATATGACTTTGGATCAGGACTTCCACTTGTAGGAATTATTCTACAGACATATATGTACATGAAAAAAAGATATAAATTAGGTTATTCATTGTAGCAGTGTCTGCAGTAGAAAATGACTGGAAAAAGTCTAAATGTCCATCAATAAGGGCCTAACCAAATAAATGATGGTTCATCCATATAAAGAAAGACTATGTAGTCTTAAGAAAGAATAAGAAAATTCTCATGTAATAACATGAATGATCTATAAGACATATTGTTACGTATTTTTTAATAAAGTGAGGTACAAAACAGAGTATAGTTAAGTACCATTTATGTTTAAAAAGGAAAAATATACACAGGTATATTTATATACTGTATTTGCTTAGAATTTCTGGAAAGTTATATAAAAACAGGTAACACTGGGTGCCTTGGAGACACTTGGATACACCTTCTCTGTGTATCCTTGTCAACTTTGAACTATGTGATTATTTTTTCAAAAATTAAATAAATAAATGAAATGGGGTAATAAATAAAATTTCCTACTTAAAATTAGGAAAGAGGAAAGTCCCAAGCCATCAACTACCTTGGGAGCTCCTAGAAGGCAGTGGCAGCTGGGCCACGCTAGGTAGTGGCCACCTACAGCTGCGTCGCCTGGGCAGCTGACTTCACTCGTCTCAGGTGCAACGTGAATAAGATGACACCTACTGCATAGGGCTCTTGTGAGGACCAAGTGAATTAACACAAGTTAGGAAGTTGTAAAAGTAGTTGCCACCCAGACCCCAACGGTGGCAAAGATGTAGCTGGTGCTCAGTCAGAGGGTTTGGAATTGGATGATGCAGGACACAGGTGATTTAATTGTAGTGCATTATTCCTAGACCAAGCACTTCAACAACTTTGAATGCATGTAAGTATCACTCCGCCAGCTGCAGAGGAAAACCGTCTTGCCAAGCCAGACCCTATAAGAAGCTACATGTTTACACTGGCAGGATCAGAGCCTTCTTGTGCACCCCCACAGGCCACCGGGCCTCATGGGGACAATTCAATCACACGGGCACTCTGCGGGCAGCAGCACGGAACCACGAGCTCGTTCAGAGTTCCTGCCAGCTGAAGGGGACAGATGGATGTGGGGCCATGAGGGCAGTGGCCTGAGTGTGCAAAGGCAGTGGCACATGCAGCCACACACAGAGCCACCAGGATGCCCAGAGTTCACGCCTGCAGTCCTCACTGCCAGGCTGAAGGCGGGCCACGCGGAGCCATGCACAAGGCCACGTGGCTCACCTGGTTTCAAAACAGCAGTTCTTTAAGTGTGGTCCCCAAGCCCCTGAGGTTCAGAGAGATCCTGTCAGGGGTTCCACAGGGGCAAATACCCAGATGTTATTTGTCTTTTTTTGTCATGTTGACATCTGCACTGAGAGAAAGGAGGCCACTTGGATTTTTAAATTGCTCCACTGTAGGCAGAAAGAAACCCTTACCCAGTATCAAAAGTGCTGACGAAGGCCCTGAATCACATATTCTCTTTGCTGATGGGCCACTTTGCCTCTGAATACTGCCAAGGCCCAGGGTAATGGGTAAGGTGATAGGATGCAAGTAAATAAGTGAAAATCAATACAGACGCTCCTCGACTCACGACGGGGTTCCGTTCTGACAAACTCATTGTAGGTTGAAAATACTGTAAGTGAAAAATGCACTTCATACACCTAACCTACTGAACAACGTTGCTTAGCCTAGCCTACCTTAAATGCACTCGGAACACTCACATTAGCCTACAGTGGGCAAAACCACCTAGCACAAAGCCTATTTTATAATAAAGTGTTAAATAGCCCATGTAATTTATTAAATACTGTACAGAAAGTAAAAAACAGAATGGTTGTATGGGTACAACCATACAGTCATAAGTTCAACAGTAGTAAGTTGGGGACCCATATTAACTGGAAACCTCATCTCAGCTGAAAGCAGTAACAATGTGCTTTTGCTAATAAACAGCAAATTTCATTACCTGCTTAATTATTGGCCCGTCAAGCCACTTCAGGACACACTGAAATGCTGAGGATTCCTTCAACAGCTGGCGTGCTCTCTGTGGGTGGGGAGGGACAAGCACATTTTGGGCAAAGATCCCGTGCCAGTCATTCATGCTGCCCGTCTGAGGATCACGTGGGCCTCCAGGATTCCCTGCGCCATTCATGTTAAAATGAAGAAAAAAGTTATGAGGGCCGTGGTGATCAGAGCAATTCTGGAAGTTTCCCGTCTCCCACCGAATCCCAGAGGACTCTCCATCCCTGAAACCACGCTCTGCAATCCCACCCTCAAGCCCCAGTGCAGCAGACTACATTGCTGGCGGGCCCATGCTGCCTTCCCCTTGCTCCAGACAAGCCTCCGCCTCTCTCCATGGGCCAGCCAGAGCATGACTACCCGGCCTCAGTGACTGATTTAGGACGGGCACATACAGGGTTGCTCTCTCCAGCTGTGGAGGGCGAGTGCTGCACCAGAGGTGAGTGGCAGCTGAAATGCAGCCCTGGTGTGGTGCTGTCGTGCAGGGGGCCCAGGGAGCACGAGAGAAGGAATACGACTCTTGGAACAGTGAGGTCATCAGCCTGAAACTTCCAGGGGCTACCTCAAGAGTAGCTACCTTGAGATACATAAAAGCAGACAGAGAGGAAATGTTGCCATCAGAGCCCTGGCTCTAGAGTACCCTAATGCCAGTCACCCCAGGACACCTCAGATACATGGAAAAAGTCTTTTGTTGCTAAAGCCATCTGAGAGTGAGTTTCAAGTGCTACCCAGCTTTAGTGACCCAGTCTATCACAAGTGTCATCCGTCCCCTTCCAGCCAAACAGGGATCTGAACCTTCTCTACACATCTTTTCAGCTGACACAGAATCCTGAGACCTTGGCATGGAGAAGAGGCCGCATTCTGTGCGCCGAGACGGTAAGCAAGCAGGAAAGGCGGCAGGTCTGCTCTTTCAAGACAGCAGATCTCCAAGTGTGGTTCAGAGAGACCCTGCCAGGGGCTCCGTGGGGTCAAAACTATTTTCATAATATCCGGATGTTACTTGTCTGTTTCACCATGCTGACCTGCACCGACGCAGCACGGGCAACAGTGGGGGAAGCTCCTGGGGCCTCAGCACGCCCGAGGCAGCAAATTGGACGGGGTGGCACACTCTCCACTAGCAGGAAAAGCACACGGCTTCGCTTAGGAACGTCCTTGGTGAAGCCAGGGAAACTATGAATTTCATTACTTCTGGACATTTTTAACAACCTGTGTGACAAAATGGGAAATACACGAAAGCATTTCTGCTGAGGACTCACAGGCAAAGGCCATCCTGGGGAAGCCCCTCTGTGCCTGTTTGGCTGCGAGCTGAACACACAGCTTTTTTCACTCACCAGCACCATTTTTACTACAAAGGATGACTGATAGACAAGCTATGGTTATTCCGACTTGGGTACTTGGCAGACACTTTCACAAACAGGAATGGAGTAAGCATGTCACTTCAAGGAAAACTGTGATAAAAATGGAGGTTTCAAGCAAAAATTAGAACTGAGAACGTTTGTATCCTTCACCACGAGCCTGACAGCTTCAAGACTTCCCTGACAAGACGGGCGGTAACAGAACGAATGTGATCTCCTGAGACTGCTGATTACACATGTCAATATTTGGAAGGTCTGCAGGACTCGGTGAACCAGTATTTTCCAAATGAACAATGCATAATGATACAAAATCCTGCAAGAATAAAAGATCCATCCAAAGTACAGGACAGACCAAAGGATTTAATGTCACAGAGTATGAAAAGTTCAGTGATATAAGACTCCACTTTGGAACAAATCTTTAAGAAACTACTACTCATGGAGTTTAGGTGTACCATCAAATATCCACAATTATCTAAAAGACTCTTCCCATACCTGGATGTGGATGGATTTCCTGCAAATACCTCAAAGTAACATCACAACAGATTGAACAGGAGACAGCAGACAGGAGAATCTAGCGGTCGTCTGTTATGCCAGACATTAAAGATAAATGTAAAACTGCAGAACAAGCCCTCTTCTAATTTTTTTGTTTTGGAAAATATAGTTGGTTTTCATTAAAAAATGCTTTTTATGCTACCATGTAATAGATTTATTGTTACTTTTAATAAATATTTTTAACATTTGTTAGTTTTAATTTCTGTACTGTAAACATTGATAGATATAACTTATATAAACAAAAGTTCTTTGGGGTCCTCAATTTTTTAAAGGGTAAAAGGATCTAAGATCAAAAAATTTGAGCAGGACTATTCTAATGGGTCACCATCTCCATACTCACAGCTATATATAAGAATGAAGAGGACACAACCAGCCAGCCTAGGATGTTTCCCCCTCCCCCCCAGGCCGTGGCTCAGGGTCCTGCCCTCACTTGGAATGCACCCACTGTGGGTGGGCCAGGAACACCCTCAGAGGTCCAGAGTCAGCCTGTTACTATGTGAATATAGCAGGCACACACATTGGTTTGTGTTTTTGTGAGTTATTTTTGTCTGCTCAATATCCCTTGCTTTGTGGAAGGATCCAACCCAATGTCATCATAAGAGCTGTTCCCCAGTTCAGGCCACAGGCCTGCAGTGATTGGTTCAAAGAACATGTGACCCACACTGAGCCATTAAAGTCTTCCCTGAGAGACCTGAGCCCAGGCTTTCTCTCCTCCAATGCCCAGAACTGCCCAGATCAAGCCAGCCCAGAGCCCTCAGCCACCACACGGAGAGCCTGAGGCAGAGGCAAGTCCAGGGAAAGCTGATTTCTGACTTCTGCTCTCCAGAACTGGAAAAGAATGAATTTATGTTATTTTAAGTCACTGAGTTTGTGGAACTTTGTTACAGAAGTCACAGGAAACCCATACAGTTGCCTGTGACCCATAAGCAGAAGAGCCCTAACCAATACCAGCTCAAGGGCCACCTCCTCTAGGAAGGCTTCCCAGATGTTCCTGGGGTCCAGCCCCCAGGCTCAGCACCTGTGCTTCCCTTGGCCACAGCATTTGTCACCTGCCTGTGTTGATCTGCTCACTGGCCAACTCCGTGAAGGGAGCCTTATTCCTCCTGTGTCATTGGTACCCAGCTCACCATCAGAACTCAATAAATATTCATAAAATCAAATCAAAGCTTTAGTGAAGTTGACGCTCAAGCTTTTTTTCTCAGAGAAATGTTTTCCTGTTGACTTTCACTATAAATTTTGGCAGTATACTCATACAGAATGCATGTCGTGATGAACCCAGATGGGCGTTTCCAGAAAGGAAGGGCTTCCCTGATGTGGATGCCCTCTGGAAGGTGTCCCATCTGCCAGTTCTCCTTACTTGCCTGACTCCTGACCCTGTGCCTCCTTCTCTCCTCCCTGGGTGTCTGCAGGACTCAGTGCCACACATGCCCAGGAGACGCTGCTGAAGAACCCACAGTGCCAGGCCACCCTCAAGGGACAGTACATTAACCCCAAATGACCCTACTGCACCAGCCAGGGGCACACGTCAGGCAGAAAGTCATCCACTCTGAAAGGACCTGCCACCCACAGGCAAATACTGATGCTCAGGAGGTAGAGGAGGCACAGCAACTTTCTCAAGGGGCCACAGAGGGCTAGGTGACATCTGAGACACCTGGGGGAGGGAGCCCAGGCAGCCACAAGGCTCTCACTTCACTCCTCCCACCTCACAGATCCAGGTGTCCTCCCACCTGGCCCTCACTCCTCTCCACCTCCACTCTCACCCTTTAGGAGTCAAACCAAATGCCACCTCCTGAGAGCAAGCCGCATCCCCACCCTCTAGCTACACACAGCAGCACCAGTGACATTAGAGTCACCATACTTCCCAAGGACTATACTCTTATTGTTGTCCTTCAAGATTATGAGCTCCCTGAGATCAGGACTGGGTCCTCAGTGAAAATCTTTTAATGATTAAAAGGAATGCCATGGAGGAAGGGCAGTAGGACCTTTGGGACCAAATAAACAATAGGAAGAGAAAACTGGGAGGGTTCCAACTTTGGAACACTAGAAAAGGGTACAATGGGCTCACCAGGATAAAAAAAAGAAGAAAATGCACCAGCTTTTACGGAGCCCCAGATACAGAATTGCAAATACAGATTATAAGGAAGCTCAGTGAAATCCAAGAGAATGGAAAACCCATCAAAGAAATCAGAAAAACAATTTAGGAAGTGAATGAAAAATTAACTAAAGAGCCAAACAGAACTCCTGGAAATGAAAAATTCATTTAGGGAAACACAAAACACAGTGGAAAATTTTAAGAAGAGAGTAGGCCAGGCAGAAGAAAGAATCTCAGAGCTTGAAGACAACTCTTTAAATTAACTCGGTCAATAACACAGAGTATTACTCCACCTGCTCTGTAAAGCAGTGTCGTCATCATCCCCATCTTATAAATGAAGAAACGGAGACTCAGAGAGCCAGTGATAAATCTAAAACCATTATAATCACTCCCACCTGCCCTGTCACAGAAGCCAGGAGAACCCAGGGAGAAGAAAGGCCCCAGGGGCACCAAGGGAACTGGCAGGCCAGGGACGGCCTGAGCTAATCCTCTCTCCCCTCCTCTCCAACGTCAGCAAAGACTCACCCTGCCTGCCTGTTTCCAATCTACAAAATGAGGTCTCTGAAGTCTCCTAGAGATCCTTCTTTCTGAAGCAGATCTATTCGACAAATGTTTACCAAGCACCTACTGTGTTCCAGCACATAGGAAGACCGTCATTTGTCCTGTCTTCAAGAATCCAGAAATCCAGAGGGAGAGAAGGCAAGAGGGTGAGTGTGAGCAGCACAGGAACATGCGCCCAACCTGGCCGGGGATGGGGGCGTGGGCCAGGGAGGCTGAAGAGGTGAACCCTGACCCTCCTGAGTGTCTGAGGAGACTCCCTCGCACAGAGGTGAGGATTAAGTCCCACAAATAGGGGTTCCCAGGGAAAAGGGGCAGGGGGTGGGGAGGCTCTGTGAGGCGCAGGGAAGCCTCCTTTCCAGAAGGAGGTGTGGAATGCCTGAGACCCAGATGCCTTGGGGAGCCTTTGGAGAAGCAGAGGTTTGCTTAAGCACTGCCTGGAATTCCCTCACTCAAGGAGCATTCTTCCAGCACCTACCCTGTGCTAGGCCCAGGAGAATGGGTCCTGAACACAGAAGACAAGCTCATCGCCCGTGGAATTTATACTGGAGCCAGACCGAGACATGCCCCAAAGGCACAGCTGTAACCTATGAAGACCACACAGGGGAGCTGCAACTGAGACCTAGGACGAGAAAGCACTGCCCACTGTCATCGAAAATACTCTTTCCCAACACACCTGAGGCAAGATCCAGCGGTGTGTATGACGCCAGACCTGAAGAGATCTCAGGCTGAAGTGGGGCCTGCCAGTCCGAGGGGTGTGCGGGGGCTGGCCTGCGTTAGTGGGGAAAGGCAGCGGGCAGCGCGGGTCCGGCCAGCCCGGAGGTCCGGCAGCAGGGACGGGGAGGGGAAGGCCACAACGGCCCCGAGGACAGAGCCTCGCGGGCACACCCGAGAGCCGCAGCGCGGGGAAGGGACGGCCTGGACCGCACAGCCGGATGCAGGGGCCACCTGGCAGGAGCCCGCGGGAAAGTGCGCGCGGACGAGGGCGAGGCCCCGCGCCTCGGCAGGACCCGGGTGATCGGCACCGTCCTCGCCTCAGCGGGGACTGCAGGGGGCAAGGGGCCGGGAGTAGAGGGCAGAGGGCGAGCACCAAAGCAGCCCACGACGCCCAACTGCATTGGGCGGCCGGACCGCACCAAGTGTCCGCGAAGGGGGTGCGACGGCTGCAGGTACAGGCACCAGGTCCCCCACGCAGGGGCGCAACGGCCTATACCACCTCCGAACCCGCGGCCCGCGCCTGCAGGCCACGTCCAACCTCCCCCGCGGCGCCGGCCAACATGGTTCCGCCCGCTTCGGGCAGCGTTACCTAGGAGACCGGCCCGCCACAGCCGCGCCGGGAGAGACTAGGCCCAGCTTTCGAGGAAGTTGCCCCGCGACGGACCCAGAGGCCCGGTGCCCAGCGGAGCCGCAGGCCTCGCGGGCCGAGGACCGGCCGAGGGTGGAAACCCGTCCGCTGTCACCCGCGCGAGGAGGCTCGGAAGGCGGCGCACCGCGCGCTCAGGCCGAGAACCCGCCTCGCGTCACTTTTGTCGTCAGGGCCGCGGGGCCAATCAGAGCCCAAGTCAAGAGGCTACGCTCCGCGAGCGCCAGCCAATCGGCGAGGCGACAGACACGTCCTGATTTGCATGACCGCAAGCTGTCAGCCAATGGGAATGTGACTGGCGTGAACACCAGCCAATGAGAAGGTGGCAGAGGCGTGGCCCCGGGCGTCCCACGAGGTGAAGATGCTGCGAGCGGAACCTGCCCGAGCGAGCGGGATTCGGGGGCGCTGAAGTCGCAGGAGCAGGGCGGGAAGGAAGATCCGGAGCGGTACACAGGATCCGGAGCTGGAGCCCCCAGGTGAGTGCAGGGGGAGACCCCGGCGGGCGGCGCATTCCTAGGACCTGCGCCGGGAGAGCGACAGCGGGCACAGGCGTCCCTTCATCTCCGTTTGCTCGGCCCTGCGTCCCTGTCCCCGCCGCCGTCTCACCTCCCCAGCCTCCTCACCTCCTTCTCCGTCGTCTCCCTTCCCCCATCCCATCCTCTTTCCTTCGCTGTCATCACGCCTGACCTTTCAGCCTGCACCCCCGACCCGTGCCCCAAACTTCATCCCTCTCCTGCATCCCACGGTGTGCCTCGCCCCCCATCTCTGCCCACTCCCGGCCCGCAGCCTCGCCTCCCCTTCCCTCATCGTCCTCCGCGTCCCCTCTCCCGGCCTCTACGCAGCCCCATCGGAGCACTCCTGGGTCCGTCGTCCCCATCGCTGCCCCTCGCCGCGTAGCAAGGCTCATCCTTAGTCCTCGCCGCCTGCCCCCGTGTCCCTCTAGTCCCTGACCCCCTCCTCCCTGCCATTCTGCTCCCTGCCCCTCCCGACCTCTCCCCGTGGGCGCCCCCTCTCCATACTGCCCTGCTCCCCAGGACCTTGGCACTACCTTCCTGCACCACTTCCTGGGGCTACGTACACCCCCACTCCCCACCCCCGTCCTTAGGCCCCTACCCCCATCTTCAGCTTCTCCCTCATTCATGCCCGGGCCCTGGCAGGAAGCGTTTCCCCACCTCCCTACCTGCTGCTGCTCCTTCAGGATGCAGAGACCCAGCGGCTGCACCGCTTCCTGCTGCAGTAGCAGCAGCCCGTGTACCTGCCCACCTTCCCACCCTCCCATCCTGGCGCATCTTGGCGCATCCTGGCGTCGCTCCTCCTGGCATTTGTCCTGGGGGCTCCTGCAGGGGCTATACTTTGTCTAAAGCATCCTGGGGTACTCCAGGTGGGGAGCCCCTTAGCACTCTCCTCCCTGGACACCGTCTGGCTCCCCACCCCACCCCCACTTTCCTGCTCAGCCTTACTTTGTGATTCAGCATTTTTGGGGGTTGGTAACTTTCTTTGCTTCCTATCATGACTGGGACCTGGCTATGGGGCTGAAGGCAGGGGTCTCGACCTGCAGTTGGCAGGGCCACCTTACGACCCAGACCTGAGCTGCCTGGTTGGGAGAGGGCTGGGGAGTGACTGCCAGTGGGGGTTGCTTTTCCTCGCTTTCATTTGCCTGCCCTGTGTTGAGCCAAATCCAGAGGGAGATGACATAAGTAATAGCTCTTGGGGAAATGGGCGATTAGCATTTATGGAAATTAATACATCCATATCCGAGCAGCAAGAACACCACGTTCGGGCCACAGCTGTCCCACTGTCTGTCATTTCAGGATTTCTTCTCTCTGTGCAACTTCTTCTCCCCCTCAGAAACGCCAGCCCCCACCCCACACACACACAATTCCAATGGGGAGAGCTCTCGCTCTGCTAAGGAAGCCACGTTCCGGCCTTGCCTTGCAGGGTTTGCAGACCTGCATGTGGAGAGTCCCCTCTGCCACCCGATTCTCACTTGGCGGACACGTCTGCTGCGGGCCCAGGCTGGTGTGCAGCTCCGGGCTCCAAGCCCTGTGCTTTCACAGCCTGGGGCCCTAAGAGTGCACTTGGCCCCCAGGTCCTGTCTATCATGCTCAAGGTGCAGCCTCTCCAGGGACAGCTCTCCAAGTTCACACTCAGTGACACTGACGGTGTTTGGGCTGCAGCACGTCCCTGCCTCGAAAGCAGCCCGGTGGAGGCTTCCCTTATAAAACCAAGGTTGATTCTTTTTTTCTCTCTTTGCTGTACCAGTCAACAAATGCTTTGTAGGTGCTGACTAGTGCCCAGGGACTGACTCAGGCAGTGGGGCTGGGGGGTGTCATGAAAAATGCAAAACCCTTTTCACGTGTTTCTTGTGTTCAAAACCCTTGTGGTCTGGATACAGAGGCTGGGTGGGAAGAAGGGCACACAAAAACAATTGCACACAGGAGATGGGGTACTGGCCATGGATGCCAGGGAGGCAGAGGTCGAGAACTCTGGGGGCTGGGCAGCTGGAGAAGGCTTCGTGCCCTTGAGCTGGCTGGCTTGCTCTCCTTTTTCAATAATCTTCTGAAACCTAAATGATGCAGGAGGAAGTGAGTGGCACAAAGTTTTGATTTGGCAGTTTCCGGTAAGGGCGCAGAGGGAGGGGGCCTCCCGTAGACTTTCCTCTGGGTTGGTGTCTGCCGTGGCAACCGGGCAAACACCGGCTGTGTTGAAGGAAAGCCTGCTCCACCAGGAGTACCCTGGGGAACGTGTTTCCATTTCCGAGGACTTTGGCCAGAAGCAGCTCGTGTTTGGTCCTCAGCTAAATTCTCAGTGATCCTCACGTCACCAGAGGTCCCAGAGTCAAAGTGCTGCCTTGGTATCCCTGAGTAAGGAGGTAGAACAGGGAAGCTGAAGGCAGCACTGGGGAAGGAGGTGTCGAGGGCCAGAGACCCCACACCTCCCTCTACCCCTTCTCCCCATGCCGGGGGGTCGCACCCACAGAGGCAAGGACTGTAAAGCTGCAGGGATGTTCACCCAGTGCTCAGCCGTCTGCTCCCTCGGAGGAGTGACAGAAGCCTGGAGGGAGAGGCTTCTCCAGGGTCACGCAGGCAGGGTGGAGCTGGGGCGGGCCCCATGCTTCCTTCTTATTTGCGCCCGTCCACTTCTCTGGCTGTCCAAGCTGGAGGAAGCCAGCACCCCGAGAACATGACTCACTGCCCTCTGGGAAGGCCACTTTGGAGGTGTTGCTGACATTCATGGGAGAAGCCAGCACCCTCGGGTGTGTCCGATTCACCGGAGGGGATGTGGGGAGCAAGAGGTGCCACCAACCATGGAGAATTCTCCGTGACTCCAGTCCCGCCTGGCCCGCAGGCCCCAGCTCGAGGGCGGTCAAAGAGATGGCTGAGTAGTTATCGGAGGCAGGGAGCCCAGGGCCTAGGGCCGGGGTGGGATGGAGGGGAAGAGCAGCCCTCCCCACACTGGACCTGCACTTCTGACCTCAGTTCCCTCAGGTCCTGGTACATAACCCTGTGAGGCAGGCTGGTTAGCTAGGATGGAGAAACTGAGGCATGGGGTAGCAGCAAGGCTAATCCCAGCCTCCCAGCTAGGAAGAAAACCTTGGTTCTGTTCCTGCCCTGCCAGGAGTCTGTGGTAGGGGCCCCTTCCGCCATCCACCCAAGCTCTGACAGATGCCAGAAATCCTCACCTCTGTGCGAGGGAGTCTCCTCAGACACTCAGGAGGGTCAGGGTTCAGTCCCAGGCCCTGGGGCAGATGGAAACTGTTCTTTCTCGTGGCAGGGAAAGCCCTGCACTGCTCTTTCCTCAGTGACAGCTCGCCGCGGCCCATCTTGGAGTGAGTCTGTGGAGAGATGTGCTCTCTTGGCTCGGCCAGTACTGAGGAGGCAGAGCGCATGAGGCCTTCCGGGGAGAGGACACATGCTGCGGGGGTGGGGGCTCCACACGTGGTCTTGGGCCTGTCACTGCCAGGTGGCTTGAGGCTTTCCATTCAGCCCTGGCTTGGGAAGTGCGTGAGTTGCCCTACCAGGCAGACCCGAGAAGCCACTTGGTCTCTGTATCCTTCGCCATATCCTGGGGCACCCCAAGGGCAGGCCTCACTCTTCCTGTGCACGTGGGATGACCCCCAGCCCGAGGGCACCCTGCTGCCAGCACACCCAGGTCTCTAAGTCATATTCCTACTGGACAGGGTCTCAGGAGGCCGCTCCCCACTCTGCCGAGTGACCATGTGTTTAAACCCAGAGACCCGGGAAGCTCGCCCACATGGGGTCGTGTGCATCACTTGTCACAGAGCCGACACCCCACACCCGTCCCACCTGCTTTCCAGGCACCCGCCTCCCTCGAACTTACGCCTTGCAGGCAGCCGTCTGCGCTCTCTCCAGCACACAGGCCCCGCAGAGCTGACTGTTTTGATGCCATGCTGGCTGCAGATAAAATAGGATTGAGAAAAGGGAAAAAAACGGTGGTGACCTGGCCCTCCTTCCCGCCTGCTCTCCAGACAAAGTTAGACAGGTGACCTCAGCCGTGGCCGCTGGGTAGTGGAGATCATCGGGCAGCTCATCAGCGCCTCCTTGGTGGTGTAAGACCCTGCGTCTGGACCCCAGGGGTCCTCTGTCACCCGCCGTGGTTCCTTGCCCATAGAGGGTTCCTTCTCCGAGTCTCTGCATCTCTCGCCCTCTAGGCCACGCAGCCTCCTCGCATCTCCCTTTTTCTGGATGGGTGAAAGGGTGCATCCAGAGTAGATGCCTGGGGACAGACAGTCTCTGGTACACAGAGGTGCTCGGTAACTGTCAGCTTCTCCCCTCCTAGGGCAAGACTGAGCCCACTCCTCATCCTCCCTGGAGCCCAGGTAGCCCCCAGGCAGCCCAACTGAGCCTCCAGGAAAGCGAGGGCAGAGTGACTTGGGTTCCCTCCTGATCCGTTTCCTGAGCCCACGGAGGGCTTCTCAGAAGAGGCTGCGTGCTCCTGGGGAAGGGCCTGGGAGAGCCCGGCTGCCTGCTTTCGTGGTAGAAGAGGGGAGGGAAGACGAAGAGAGGACAGGAGGGGACAGCCCACTGCCCTTATCTGCTGGTCTGCAGAGAAGACCCCACACTCACACCCCGGGGAAAGATGGGCACACCCTGCCATGGCCTCAGGCCTCCAGGAGGGCAGCGAACCTGCCCCGCATCCATCTGCATACCTGCCACCTGCCCGTCTGATCCCCCGGCACCACACTCTGCGCACACTCGCCATCCTTCACCACAGATGTGTTTTCATTTTCCACCCCTTGGAAGTTTTGGGATCTTTCAGCACAAATGCAGACCCTGATGTCCACAAGCTGTCAAGTATAGAAGGATCTAGAATTGTGCCTTGGAGCCCTACCATCCTGAACATGCAGTGCTGGCAGGGGCTTTCTGGAAGCGGCGTCCTTCCCACCCCTTCTAAATCTAGGAGGGTTAGAAATAGCTAGAATGCAGGGACAAAGAGATTCTAATGAATCCATTCATTAGAAAATAAATTTAAATTTAAAACATTGTTTAAAACCTATGAATACCAATGAAGTGTGGAGACTTTTGCAGCAGACATTTGAAGGACCAAGGATGTGCAAGCCCCGCCCACTGCTGTCCTCTAGAGGCTGAGAGTCGGGAAAGGGTGCGGCACCCACATGCCCAGAGCTGCCAGAGAAGCCCTGCTGATGGTGAGGGAGGGACGGGGCAGGGGGACACTGGACCAGACCTTGAAGGACAGGCAGGCTAGTGAGAGGCAAAGCTGGGAACGGACTTCGGGAGAGGCCCTGCACGGGGAGGACATGGAGGGAGGATTGGGCAGTGGCCAGAGGCCCCGCGTGATCACACACAGGAGTGGGAACGCAGCCACCGTGGAGCTGGACGTGACGGGTGCGGGAGGAAGAGAAGTGCCCAGGAGCCTCCCACACTTTGCTCGCCGGGTCCGGCGGGCGGCTCAGACTCTCGGACGGGAAGAGCTGTGCTGGGTCTGCCAAGCTGGGTCCGAGGTCCTGTCTCTGCCGGCAGTGCCCACGGGAATTGAGAGGGCAGGGCTGGAGTTCACGTGAGAGGTGGGACCTGGAGGTGACAGCCACCTACCCACCGGTCCGAGCCCTAACAGTTGACGAGGTCACCGGCGGTAATGCCAAGAGTGAAGTGGGCAGGAAACAGAGCTGGGAGAACAGTCATGGCTCGGGGCTTGAGAAGGAAGATGAAGGGGAAGATGAACAGGAGAAAACCCCGGATCATCCCCGGCCCAGGGAGGAGGGGGAGACAGGGTGGCAGTGTCCGCTGCATGGGGCAGGGGGCGGCTGCCACCCAGGAGGCAGTCTCTGTTGGAGGGGAGACGGTGCCAGGCTCCCCAGAGTGTCAGGGAGGCACAGGGTGTCACAGATCCTCCAGCCCCGGCTTCCAGCACCCCCAGTCGTCCTCATTCCCATCCGACTGATGCCAGATGGTGCGCGTCAAAGTGGCTTTCCTGAGGTGTCCAGGCCGGGAGGCAGCGGGGCCAGGACCAGAGCCACAGCCCACTCTTCTGCCTAAATGGCTCTGGAGAAATGTGACAGTGAAAGACAGAGGAGGAAGGCGAGAGCAGGGCTGCGGGCCCAGGGCGTGGCATGGCGCAGGGAGGAACATCACCACGTCCAGCAGCAGGACCCTCCTGCGTCGGCCCCTGCATGGCTATTTCCGTGTGCATTCTCCCTCTTCCTGCCTCATGGGGGCATCTCTGGGGACGCCCATGAACTACAGGCCAGGACTCATCTCTCAGCCTTGCGATGACTGCACAGCACAATGGCAGAAGCTGTGAGGCCGGGGTCTCTGGGGGCCCAGGGTGGGCTGAGTGCTCCTTAGCCAGCGGTGCTCCCAGCAGGGCGTGGGGCCTGAACCGCCCCCGGGGTCCCGGTACCACTCAGCAGGCCCCGCTGTCCCTGGTGACTCTGATCCAGGGGTCCCAAGACTGTGCTTTGAGAACCACTCCCAGCTATTTCAGTCAACCGGTGAGCTTTCCCGCCTCTGCCTCTCACAGCACCGCACGAGGAAACGCTCCGAAACGGTTGAAAACTCTGGTGAGAGGGCTTCACCGAGGTTTCTTTAATTCTCGGGAACACATGAAGCCCACGTTCTACCAGAGTGACCTGCTACGCCTTTGTCAGCTTTGACTCTCAACTCGTGCTTTCATGCTGCAGTGCATGGCAAGATGCTATTGTTAGTTTCCCAGTCCTCTTGGAATGTGGTTTGGTCCGGGGATGCTGCTGAAGGCTTGTCTACTGTCAAGGAGGCCAGGGCTGTGTAGGAGCTGGCCCTCCTCCCTCCGTTCCTGCCCGTACCGTATCTGTCACCTGTCTGTGCCCGTCTGTCCAGACATATCCTGTAGCATCTGCCCTCCTCTCTGCTGCCTCTCCCGCCTCTGCTCAGCTGGCCCCACACGCCCTGCAGGGGGTATTGCCTTTCTCTGGCAATGAGTACATGGTATTTTTAGTCGCTCAGGCCAGGAGGTATTCAGGTGTCATGGACAGGAGGCCCAGAGCCGTCTCGTCCCTTTGCTTCTGTGAAGGACACCCTGTGATTTTGAGCAGAAGATCAAAATTGCCCCTTTCCGTGGGGATCAAGTGTACTTTGCTCCTCGCAGGAGTAGCAGACACCTCCTTGTTTACATCCTTCCCGTTTAAAGGGCAGCAGGGGTGTCTCAGGGCCATCAGCCACGCTGAGCTAGGGCCCCTCAGAGGCTCCGGGGATGCTGCCTGCCTTCCCTCCATCCTGAAAGATGGGTTTGGGAAAGGCCTCTGGGAGTGGCAGGCCAGCACCCATCCTGCTGGTGTACATGACAGTTATCAATGGGGCCCTGACCGAAGGCATTCCAGAAAAACAGAGCCGATTCTGGAAAAGAAGGACCTGTTCAGAAGGAGCGTATAGGCCGTTGGGGCCTGGCGTCACACCTGGGACCCACTGATACCAAGCCAGACAGCCCTCTCCCACTCCGGCCCTGCTGTGAAGCTGGTGGTTGAGGAATGTCACTCATTCCCCACTGACCCACAAATCAGGGACGCGGATGAGGTGGCTGCCCTCAGGGCCCATGTCAGTTGGGGAGGAGCCACCCAGATGCCACTCAGGCCACCACCAAAGCGTCAGCGGTGTCTAGCCAGCATGGTCAGCAAAGGAGTAGCAAGCTGGAGCCAGGCCTGTAACTGGCGGGCAGGAGGTGGCTTTCAGGCAGGGAGAACTGGGCACGAAGGTGCAGAGACAGCATGGGGAGGGGACACTGGCAGGCTGAGGAAGGGTCCCGGAGGCCTGGACGTCATTAGAAGATGCCTCTTGCCTTCTCTGTGCAGCAGAGCTGGGGCATTCATCTGGCCTATGGGGGAGGGAAGCCAACCAGGGTACCCCCACATCTTCAAGGCCCTGAGCCCTGCCCTGAGCCTGAGGGACCCTGAGCTGTGCCAGCTGCCATGATCACCCCCAACATACACACACAGAGCCTAGGTGCTGCTGGCGTCATTCCCTGCCGCACCTAGGGCAGAAGGTTCTGGCAAAGCCCACTGGGGTGCTATTGGGAGGAATGCTTAGGGGAGAGGGTTTCTTCCCACCCCCAACAGCCTGGTAACCAGCTGCCGGAGCAGCGCAGCCACCTGCTGGGCTGTATGGGTGCTGACCCACGTGGGTCCCACGGGGCAGCCTGTGTGAGCAGCAAGGGCAGGGAGGGGGCCAGGCAAGGGGACCCTGACCCCCAGCCCCTGAAGGGGACAAGAGGGCCCGTGGTCTCTAATGCAGCCCCAGAGTGAGCAGGCTCGTAAACCAATACGGCCCCTGTTTTGTCCAGTGTTTGGGGCCAGGCTTGGGGGCCCCTGCAGCCAGTGGCCACAGGAGAATCCCTCCCGGCTCTTCAGCTCTTTGATGATACGTAGCCCAGCCTCATCGTTTTAAGGCGAGGGAAACCGGGGCTCGGGGAAGTCTCGTACTTGTCGGTAGAGCCAGGGTTGTGGTGCAGCTCTCTGACTGTGCCCCCTTGCCAGTGTTCCACAGGCCTCTGCCCAAGCACACTCCGCAGTGACCTTTATTGCTGACGTCCAGCCCCTCCTAGACTGTGGGCCCCGTGAGGACAGGGCGTGCCTGTCCCATCACCTCTGTGCCCCAGCTCAGCCTGACTTGTGATGCACCAGCCACCTCATGAAGCCTGGGGACCAAGCCTGGGCTCCCTGGGGGCAGGCAAAGGTTGTCCCCACCACAGACCCCTGCCTTTACCTCCCCCAGGCTAGCCATGGCAGGCAGAAACAAGCCTTCAGAACCAGGGAGGACCAGAGGGCCCCTGGCCCACCTGAGGCCAACCTCGCCACTGAAGGACCTTCCCCAAAGTGTCTTCCCCCAGGATACAATTCGGCCCTGAACACCCTGAACAATAGGCAATGCCCCGGGGAGGGCAGAGGCAGCTACAACTGCTGGGCCTGGTGCCCAGCCAGAGATGGCAGGAGGCAGGGATACACCCCCCGCAGCTGAGGACGAGAGAAAGCCAGGTGCCGGCTGCAGCAGCTGTGGCCTGGGCTGGCGTCAGGCTGATGGCCACAGGCTCTGGACCGAGGGCTCTGTCCCTGCCTCTCAGCCCTCCCATCTGGCAGCCTCAGCTATAGCCACTGCTATGCCTGAGACAGGACACAGGACACAGCTCGTGTTTTTACAACCAAGGCACTTAATTATGCCGAGGTAATTCCTTCAAACTGCAGAAACCGTCCCAGTGTGTCCAGATCAAGTGTTCCCAGGTGACAGGCAGAGAAGGCCAAGGTCCCAGGAGCAGAGTTCCAGGGAAGCTGAAAGCTCCAGGCCTGCCTGGCTGGGGGTGCAGGGAGGGGGCTGCCTTTGACTCTCTGGGAGGTGCTGAGGACAGTGAGTGACAACGATTGTTACCGCCACCCTTACCTGTATTGGCAGCTGCCACTTGTGGGTTTGCTCTCGGTCAGGCACTTGCTTAATCCTTACGGTATTTACCCTTAATCCCCCAGCGCCCCCAGCAGGCACTGCCACGGCCTCAGGTCACACAGCTACCAAGGGACAGGGCTAGAACGTGACCCCCTCGCTCCTGAGCCTACGCGTTTGTCCACACACTAACGGGGCAGGTGCTCACCCGTGGCCTCGCTCCTGGGCCAGGGTCACCAGGATGCCAAGTAGGGGGGAGCCGCGCCGCCACACAGCTTCAGCGCCGTTGCTGCAAGCGGAGCCTGCTGGAGCCTCCTGCAGGACTCCCCACCCCGGAACCTCCCCTCCCTGCTTCCCGCGCGCGGCCCCTTCCCACCAGAGGCAGGTCACTGAGTCAGGGGCAGCATGAGTGTGGTCGGGGAGGGACTCCTGCGGCTCACTTGTCTGCCCTCAGCACGCGCAGACACACGCGGGGGCCCCTGTGTTCTCCACTCGGTGGCGTGGCCCTGGTGCTTCCCAAGCAGGGAGCAGTCACGAGGGACCACGTTAGGTGCTCCTGCTTCTCCGTAATTCACTTAAATGTTATTTCCTGAGAGAGTTGGCATCTCGTCTCTCCCCCAGATAAGGCCGCGGTGAACATTTCTTCGCATCCTGCCTTATTTCCTCTCTCAGGCTGTCAGGATGAAGTTACGTAAGTGGGATTTCTGGGTCCCACCTGTGCTCCCCAATCAGTTCCCAAACGGATTGTGCCACGTGCTCCAGCGGGTAGCAGTTTCACTGCAGCCTCATCAGCAGCGAGTGTTTTCGTCTGAAAGCGTATTCTTTCTGTTAATTGTGCGGTGGCAAAGGCACCCTGTCCGACGGTTTTCTCGTGCACAGCGTTTTACCCAGCGGCGCCGTTAACGGGTGTGGTGGAGTGAAGCTGCTTCCAGTTGCTGGCGTGGCGCTGCGTGGGCAGGTATTAATCTTTCATGCCTCTGTCACGTGCTCGCAGGGCAGTAATCCTCTCTGAAACCATTCCTTATTTATTCTTACAGTGCCCTGGAGAGCGGGGAGGAGCCGCCAGGGCTTGGTTCACAAATGCGAGTGCAGAGAGCTCTGGAAGTCTCCCAGTGCGGTCCCCAGGGTGGGGAGCAGAGCCAGAGCTGGGGAATCCACACCCCGTAAAGGGGTCATGTCCTCCAAGACAAGGCTGTTTCTCTGCTTCCCATACAACCTCCTGAGTTCAGAGGGTTTTAGAGACAAGGTGGATGTGTTAGTTTCCTAATACCGTAAACAGGGTAGCTCAAAATAGCTGTATTTTTTTGTTGTTGTTTTTGAGACAGAATCTCACTGTGTTGCCCGGGCTAGAGTGCCATGGTGTCATCCTAGCTCACAACAACCTCAAACTCCTGGGCTCAAGCGATCCTTCTGCCTCAGCCTCCCAAGTAGCTGGGACTACAGGCA